>VXAZ01008674.1:264444-352780 GCA_013399875.1 Gymnorhina tibicen | reverse complement strand
TATCTTTTTTGCAAAATTTTGTGCACTGTGAGGCAGTAGTCCAAGTCATTAAGATAATCCTATATGAAACAGCAACAAAATACTGTATTTTTTTATACAGCCCCCTCCCATATGACACTCCCATTTCAAGTTGAGGAACCTGCAGCACCAGAACAGCTGGCTCATCAGTGATTTTCATAATTATCCATTTTACAAATATTGTCATTGATGCCACAGAAATATCTTTCAATGTTCAGAATTTTACTTTCAGTGACTGAGTTCATGCTGAGCAACTTGGAAAAATGTCCAAGTAACGGTTTAAGTTTCTCCATTCAGAACTCACATGACATGTTACACGGATGTGAAGTTCTGAGCATTTGGTGATACTTTATCATGAACAGCTAAAAATTACAAAACTGTTGAAGGAAGACGGGAATGACCTTTAACCCCCATCACCTCTTTCACCTAGAAATAATGGTGTATAGATGTGACTTCACAAAGAAAACTTAAGAAACCTGACAGATGAAAAGCATCTGAAAACGCTGCACTTGCACTGGAAGCTACAGTTAAAATTTCACGAGGTAAGTTTTGCCAGGTTCTGGAAACTCTGAGGTCACCTATCACAGAAACAGATGTAGAAAAGTCTGCTGTAAACAAGATATAGTTAAACCAGCACAGCTAGCAGAGAGTTAAGTAGGATCAGGATAGCTCTATGACTTTAACAGAAGTCAGGATACCATTGTGCTACACACTGTGCAAACAAGTTTACGCTTATGCAAGGAGTTAAGAGAATCACTAAGATTTTATGGATGTTTAAATAGGCATACTTCTATTAAGACTAATTTTTTATTTAAAAATAATTTTTAATTGTTTTGAAGTAGTAAAAATGTGTATATGCAAAGCCTAAGAGACAGTTTTCTCCTATCTTAGTTTTAAGACTACAGAAAATCAGCATAAGCTTTGTATTATAGAAAAATACTTATATATAGTAGCTATGACATCGCTAGTTTGAGGACATTTTGGATCTTCCAAAAACTAAGGAGGAATCTAGTTTCACACAAAACTTCCTATACTGTGCATAATCCAATTTTCCCTAAGTTGAAAAAATCAGTAATCCTAAAGAATTGTGAAACTCACTAATACACAGCTTCTGAAGTGTTTGCAATTCTGCTTGACAGAACTTCACACGATGCTCCCCATTCCCTCCTGTAAGGTTCCTTACCTGTCATTTTTGCAGCACGCTGCCAAGTTAGGCCAGTGTCCTAACCTCCTCTTCCAAAATAATGACAGCAGAACTGATTATCTTTGTGGGGCTAAAATCTCTGAAGCCGTAAGACTGTGCTGGGGGAAGGGCAGGGCAAGACATCACACAGTCCTTATTAACAACAACTCAAGATTCACTCAGAGAGCTTTCATCTTTGACATGCTTCATTTGAAAATGTAAAATTTAACAATACTACCCAATACATACATCTACATTGAAATGAAACCTAGTAAGAAAGGATTCAAGAACCTAAGCATGTAATACAGTTTAACTGTTAATTCATTTATATAAAGTTTAATAAATTCAAAGCTTTGCTTAGATGACAGAATCATGGACGTGTTAATGTTGGAAAGGACCTCTAGAGAACATCTGGTCCAACTCCTCGGCTCAGGCAGGGCCACCTAGAGCCAGTGCCCAGGACCACATCCAGATGGCTTGTGGCATCTCCAAGAATGGAGACTCCACAACCTCTCTGGGCAGCCTGTGCCAGTGCTTGGTCACCCTGACAGTAAAAATGTACTTCCTGATGCTCAGAAGGAACACCCTGTGTTTCTGTTTGTACCCGTTGCCTCTGGTCCTGTCTAAAGATCTGTGATTCTTTGTGCAATTAAGTAATTTCCTTCCTGTACTAACTCTACTGGGTGATAACTTACATCTCAGATTACTTTGTAACAAATGCAGAATACAACTTCTGACTTCCACCATAATAAAACCGTATTTGGTAGAAAACAGAAAATCTTACATTAGATTTGAAATACACAGGAAACAGATCTGTATTTCAAGACAAAGACAACAAACAGCATTAATAAACTGCAGGGTAACCTGCAAATGATCTACCACATATTGGTATACTGACATAGACTTACCTGTTTATCAAAAAACCCACAAAGCAATGTTGAATGAAGGAACCATTTCTCTATTTGCTACTGTTGTACAAGCTTCACTGCCTGGCAAGCTGGGACTCAAACTTGGCTTTTTGTCCTTTCCCTGCACAACTGGACATATTGCTAATGCTGCACTATCAGGATTTATTTCAGCTTTATAGTACCATAGAATGCTGTAAATTCTATGTACAGCATTCCTTATTTTCATAGAAGTCACTACTACCCGCAAGATAAAGCTATTCTTCCTACCCAAAGTGAAATAGCTTTCTAAGTTAGTATCAAACATTTTTAAAAAACGTTAGGCTCAGCAGTCATATGTGGAGCAAAGGAAATACCTACTAACATGTAACAAAGAGGACTGAAAAGCACTGTATTAGAAATAATTTCAAGTCTGAATAACAGATCAGGCATCTTAGTGAGTGTTAGGAACACTATTAACCATTCCACCATATACCCTCCCATAAAGACACTCCAGTTGGTTACCATTTTCTTCACTTGAGAGCAAAGTAAAGGCCTCAGTGATGACAATCCTTTGCACAGGACTAGGCCAGGACCACATCGTGAGAAGTGGGGAGCTCCCTTTTGATATCATCTTATATACAAAGGCAGTAACTTGGCATCATATTCAAAACTATATATTTTTAATCAAAGAGATTGATTGTTGGTACTGTTTTTCATCATGGTTCATTCAGAATTCAAAATGCAAGCTCACATTATAATTCTCACATTAAAAATACTAATTTACAAACACGCTATCAAAATTATCTCAGGTGCCAAATTTCTAAATATCAACACATTAATGAGAAAATGGTTACACACACAGTCTAAAACACAAAAGTGGTTACTTCAGTTACCTGTTTGTGACCTTCGATGTACTCAAGCAAAAAACATCCATTCTAATACACTAGAAACATTTCTTGCAATGTCTTGAAAAAGAAACTCCACTTAAGCAAGCAGCAGCTTCTCCAAAGAAATCTGCATTTCAAAATGAAGTTCTGCATCCTAATGCATCCATTTCTTTGAAAGGTTAACAGAACATGTACTCGTTATCAGATTCTTTCACACTACTTTTTACAAACTAACTTCAGAGCTGTTTGCTCTCCTATTCTGCTCGATCTTGTTCTTGTCTTCTTGTAACTTTACTTCCATCTTACTTAACAACTTACTTTGGTCAACTTACTTTCATTCTGGGCTCTGCAAAATCTTGCATCTGATCAGCACCTGACTGATCGGTATGCTCTGACAGGATATATTTATGCATAAAGTTTGAGTGACTCCAGTTTACATCAAGCTGTGACAGCTAAAATAAATGCAGATGTCCAAACAGTTTAAAGATGAACCTCAGAAAACAGAGGTAGAAAAAAATCTGAGTATCTTTATTACAAAATTAGGGAATCAGAACTATGAAACAAGAGATTAATTTTCTGTAACACACCTGGAATTATTAAAGGAATTTGTGTCATTGACAGTACAAATATAACTAGTTCATATTTTCTGTATTTTCGTAAGTCTCTACTCAAACTTGCTCAGATCAATACCTCACTGAGAATACAATTTCAATTAGTGAAAAGTAGTATTTGGAAGTGCATTGTAATGACTGAACAGGTATAAACTAAGATGACTGCAGCTGATAGGAGCAAATGCTGATTTAAGCACCCCATGACAGCACCACTCTCAACCCACAACTGCGGTGGCTGTCACTGTCCAAGAGAATTTGCTAAGCAGAAAAGATCAAGACTTAGAAAAGCATCCTTGTAGCCATAAATGAACTTCATTAACTGAGGCACATGAAGCAACTGCTGAAACAATCAAAGGCATATTCCAAGTCCTGGAAAGGCTGTAACAATCATGCAGCTGTACACGTAACTCCCTCAGCAGACAAACTTATCTAAGATACTGGCTGGCTCTTCAGCCATTCAGATTTATCACTGTGGCAAGATAATTATGTTCTTCAAAAATTTAAATCCTGATAATCCTATTCTTGGTTTGTCACAATTAAGGCAAAGATGACATCTTCCTGCAATAAGAGCAGGATCAGATTTGGGCAGCACCTGTTTCTAAGCAGGAGCTCTCTAAACTCGTGACGGAAGTCCTCTACTGGAAGCACTGGTATGTAAGTTACACATATTTGAACTTCAGTCCTTTCCCAGGAAATTTTGTCCTGTATATAAACTCTTTCCCTGCATGTCATTAATTTCACCTCTGTTCCTTTAAGGTTATGTAGTCAAAAAGTAAAGATACAAGAAAACACACCTAACTCCCCCATAACATTACTCATCTTAATAAAACACAGGCTTTCAGAATTACTTTTTCCATTAAAGCATGTATTTTATTTGAATGTTTACACTGAGTTAGTTTTGTTTATAGCAGAACTCTGAAACAACATTTTAAGAATTTTAAATGAAGTTTGTAAGAGTCATATTTGGGGTTTTTAACTCTATGGTAGTTCCCAAATTCTTAAAAGCTGCAAATTGAAAGATGAGATCAAACCACATCTTCCTGCTTTTCCACAGTAGTATCTCCCCCATCTGTAAATTCATGAAGAGCACTTATCTACTTCTACTTTTCTGTATTAGTATTTGCACACATCTGTGAGCTTAGAAAGGGTAACTATTAAGTTCTCGTGTACTCTCTGTGACTTAATTGTTAATAATTTGTTAATTATTGTGTATTTAAACAAAAGAGAAACTATGAAATGGAATTAATCCAGAAGAAATTTTTTTTTGGCCCACTTAGAAAGAGACATAAATTCTTTTTAAAGACACAACAGGTTAAGAATACATACATGTTAATACTAACAAAACACATATGAAGAGGTATGTAACAACTTGTCAAATCATAGAAAGAACTGGGTTTTACTGTGCATCGGACATCTTTCCTTTCCTTTCCTTTAAACCATTTCCATCAAGTTTAGTGTTAGAACCCCCAAATAAAGTTTCATGCAGCTCATATCTTCCACATCATCAGGAAAACTTAGTCTTTTACAACAAAAGAAAACCTAGAATACAGAAAAGGAAACAAAATCCTAAAACGAATGGATTAGGGTAACTAGAGCAGGCCAGTGACAAGCGTCAAATATGAATGATTTGGCCCAATCCTACAGTCAGTATGTCACCTTACATCCTCATATCACTTCTAAAGCTTGACAGAGGCCTGCACAATTTCCACCATAATTGTAGCATAAGGTTAGAGTTAAGACACCATGTCCTCAGTGTCAAACCAGTAAAAGATTTAGAGCTCAAGTAAGACCTCTAGTAAAATAGTTTTCCCACATTCTTTAAAGATATACCATTTGGCTTCCTTCACACTGGACAGTTTTAAATATACAAGACAGTTTAAAAAAATACAGTAATTTTTTAAGCAATCATATAAAGAAGATTCTACAAGACCAGTTTTCCCACACAAGACCTCAAGAATCAAGCAACATAAAATAATCAATCTGTTATCCTCCCCCATATACCCAGATGAACACTTTCAAACCTGTGAGTATTTTTGTGACTACCACAGCAATAAAGCAGAAATGCAAGTGTAGCATCAGGGTTCTGGGCATCAAGTTTTAAAACATCATTATGCTCAATATGTATCAGCTTTTATCCAAGCAAGCTTAAAGGCACAACATATTATCAGTAACTACCAACACTTGAATTATCCTGTTTCTGATATTTATATTACATGCCATAATCTCCAGTAAAGTACATGTGCCTAAACTAACCAATTCTATTTTTACAATGTAACAATGAACTAATACTTATAACTGGATAAAATATGATAAATTATATTTCTTGTAAATCTTTGTAACAAATGGTCCCAATGTAAAGAGTAAAAAATGCATGCCGAGGAACACAATGCAACTGAAAACAAGAGTATGATTTCTCCACGAATCTGTGCTTTCTCCACCCTCACCCCACCCCCAGGGGACTGGCTAATTCAATATTTAAAAATTATGAAACTCAAACTGATTATTTTTGTTTATGTTTAATACAACTTGGGGAGTTAAGAGTACTATTCAGAGCAAACATCAAGACATTTGAGTTTAATTTACTGTCTTGTACACACACTTGGGATTAAAACCAGACAGAAATTAAACTTGTTGTTTTTTTAATTTGAATTATGATTCTGAAGTGTGCTGTAAGCAGGACAAAGTCTAGAATCATCATGCAGAAAGTATACCAAGTGATTTTATTCTCCTAAGTCAGCTGTCATTTTAGAGCAGTGAGAAGCATCCAGGACTTCTGTTTACTTTCCTAAAAAAACCACTTTTTCATGACTTGCTACTTTTTCCCCACATACAGTAGAAAAAGTGTATTTTGCTCAGAACATGTAGAGTAAACACAAGACAGAAAACAAGCTTAGCAATGAGAAACCCTCCTAAACAAGTTACATAATACTAAACAAATGCTCTGATACCCTCCATCTACAGACAGTTGCATTCATCAGTGTGAATAATATATGAAACTACACAAGTGTGATGCAAGAATGATGCCAAACATGCATTAAGTGGTATTACAAAAACTACACAAAGTGTAACATGGCAATGATAAACTGACACATATCCCAAAATAATTTTAGAAGCATAGCCATCCCTGCTGCCAAGTTTACAATTTTCACTTTTAAACCAGTAATTCAATATATGACAATTCTTTCATATATTTTCTTTCAAAACTCTGAACATTCCGTTTTTGAATTGCAGTAATTGCACTCTTCACACACTAAGGCAAAAACTTTATTTGTATGATTTGGCACAGCTCTGGTTCTGAAAATGTTAGATGTGGAACTGCTACTGGTACAATGCTGGAAGTTCTAGAAACAGAATGCTCCACACTGGAACCAAACTGAAGACGAACTACTGCTTCATTATTACAGGTTTCCTTCTGTGCCTTCTGGGAAAAGCTTTTTATTTGAAGTTGATTAAAACCGGAGCTGTGGCTTACCTTTCACATGCTCTCTCCCTTAAAAGTGGAACATAATATATGGAACAACATGCTATCATGTCAAGGAATGAAGAATGTTAGCATTTTAAAAGACAGTATTTCCCATCTTTGTAATGGCAGTTTTTATCTTTTCTTCCAAGAAAAAGTACATGTGAATAGTCTTGCTTCTTTAAAGCAACTGTGTATATCATCCCTCCTGGAGAAATCACGAAGAACACTATTTTCCATATTTTACTGGCTTGCATGTAACCTTCTTGGTAACTGCAGAAAGTGAACAGACAGATCAAGCTCACATAAAATTTGGCTCAACATTTTAGTGTACATTTTTTTCTTCATGACTTGAAATCCTCGCCCTCTTGGACCAACTATCACCAAGAATGTAAACCGTAACTGTGTTATTCAGACATCTAAAGCCCTCAACATGCTTCTTACCCATTTGTTCTAGGTTATGTACTTCTTCCAAACTCACTTAATGAGAACATATATAAAACTACGTTTTGTGTCTGCAGCACAAATTATGCACAGTTATGAAGAGTCTTGCCCTACTGCCCCTCCTTGCTCTTCTTTCTTTCCACACTGAAATGAGCAGAATCGGTAATTCTCCTTTACCTGCTCACTGCCTGGGCACAGGGAGGCAAGGGGGACACAGAGAGAGCAGGACCAAGCAGCAAGGAGGGCAAAAGGCTATTTGTATCAGCAGCAATGCATGCACTGGATTATTTTAAATATGCACACAAAGATTTCAAATTCCCATTAGCATACAAATATTTAAAACATTTGTAAGCAGCCTGAAAGATCAATTCAGCTGGCAGTTCAAAGAGTGCAATCTACAGTACTGCAATAGCTGGTTTATGCAGTGGTTTTTTGTGCAGTTTTACACTATATAAAAATATTTAAAACTTAGTAACAATACATAAATTTAGTAAAATAAATCCTTTTATAGCAAATAATGAACAGTAATGGAACTTTTTTTTTAAAAAAGCAACACATTAAAATGAACAGAACATCAAGAGCTAACAGATGCAAAAAGAAATACAGTAAACCCTTGTGTTTTTTACATCTTTTTAGATTTATTTTGTTTCTATCTTGCTTAAGTATATGTGGTTATTTAGAGTGGGAAAACATGTTTTGCTTGGGGTTTGGTTGTACACCGACGTATTTTGGGTTTGGGGATTTCTTTGGGAGAGGTGTTCTGTTTTGGCGGGGATTTTTTTCTTTCAAGTGTTAACTGATAATAAAATTAGTTTCCCTCTCATACAAAAAATTGATTACAGTGAATTAGGGCAAAAATTAATGAAAATACCTTAATCCCATCCCATCACTACTAATAGATATGTACTATTTCATTTTTCTTTACCATGGTCTTCTGTTTAGTGCTTCTCTGTCTATGATGCACACAGGTGTAAGACTGGATTCTCACTGGTTTGATGAGAGGCTAATGACCTTAAAATCAGCTGTTTCATACTTACATGGTATATGCTCTACAGAGTTGCTGTATTCAGCCACAAAATCAAGTTCTACATAAAACAACACAGAAGAGATATACCCAACTGCAGTGATCCCACCCTACAACCCAAGAATATTAAAATTTTTTTAAAACATTAATTCATTTCAGTTTTTCTGCTATTCCTTGGCCATCTGCACAAAACTAAATTCAGTTCAAAAAATCCAAGACATTAAGGTAACTGGTATTTCCACCTCTTCTACTAAAAATTAGTTGGTTTATGGTTTTCATGTAGAACAAAGCTCAAAGTTATTTTTGTGAATCTGCTGTAGATATAAAATTAAACCACACTTTTCTCACTTTTATTACATTACTTTATTCCCTCTCTCCCATTTTTTTTGTTCAATTTACATACAGGACCCTCCACACTTACTCCTGTTCAAGGATCCACGCAGTTTTTACTTAAAGTCAAGAACAGCATCTTTATTCTCACTGCAATTCTTTCAAGTCAAGCACTTAACGTCCCGCATACAATTAGCATGTAAATTCAATCAAATTATACAGCTATGCTTTACTCTACAGAAACTGAGATAGAAAAGCACACTAGTAAATCTAGGAACAATGGAAGCTCTAGACAAACCATTTACCAACACAAATGGAAAAACCTTATCCACACGTGTATGTAGTAACACAGTCCAGTTCCTTTTGAATCTCACACCTCTTATTATAAAGCATTTTATTCTCCACTCAAGAGACCACATACAAATCACTTGAGCTTTTACCCACATTTACAAAGTTGCTTTTATTCTTTCAATGTGATTTGTGTGTATAATAATCACTACATTAGAGCAGAGGGGTTTTTAATAGTTTTACCTGTAAGTAAGCTATGCTTATCTCTGAATGGTTTTCCGAATAGCTCCTTCATTTTGGGAAAAAAGGGCTGCTGTTCCAAACTCTTTTCTGAAGAAACTTGTCTTGTACTGCTTTTAAAAGTCAGGCTGAGGTCATTAACAAGAATGCCTCCAAATTTCAGCTGTATTAATTTTCATAGTATCGTAAGGAAGTTCAAGATGGAAAAGACCTATTAAATCTATCCCACTGGAAATGAACACATTGAGGGTTTGTTTTCATGCATTTAAAAACATAAAAAGTACTGTTTTCATGAAAATTTAATGTTCAGATTTATTCTACAAGTAACATTTTAGACAATTTTATAACTAACTTCAGTATTTCATGGATTACTGTGAAAACACACCTGAAAGGCCTACAGCTTTTTTTAAAATACTTTACGGGAAAACACCCAAAGCTATTAACAAAACACACTAAACTGGTGAGATTGCTAAGACTACTTTTCAGTATATCTGAAAAGGTAATGAAAGGTAACATAAAAACAATCCAATGGGAAAAATTATATCTGACATTAGGTATTCCAAGTTTTTAGTCAATCCTCTTATTGTTACTAAGTTCTTACATTTCAATAAATGAATTTAAAAGAAAGCAAATACTTTCGGGTTACTACATGTTCAACATTTGCCACCAAACTAGCACTGAATAGCCAATAATCTAAAGTAGTAATGTCCAACCTCTGCATTTCCCACAGGCCACATTCACTCCCTTCTTACTATTCATGAATCTGGAAAGTTTGGACTAATGTTCCCTCACTCGAGGAGCAAGGTAACAGCCCAAGGAAAGCACCAAACTCCAAGATGATTCTGCATCTTGATGACAGCACAGTGCCCATATTAATAATTTCAGGGTTCCTGAGAAGACAATTAAATTGCATTGGAAGTATGTGCTCTCTGAAGTCCCCCACTCTCGGCCACAAGCACAAGCTAACAAAAGATGCTGGATGCAGACTCTAAAACTACCCGTGGATATGCAACACTTCAAGTCTTCGGAATGGGATTTAGAATCCCTTCACAGTTGTGGTCCAACATAAACTGACTCCAGTTGCTACCCTGCCCTCCGTGCGATTTTAGTAGTTTGATTACACTTCGGTTTGACTTCTGAAGGAAAAAATCATGATCCAAGTTGTTACAAAAAAATATATAAATTAAGAAGTGTGCAAAAAAATTTGTTTCTGCAACATGCTTAAGTAAAATTAACTTCATGTCACCAGAGCACACCACTCATTTGCTCAACATCTCACCTCCAAGCATATTTTCTCCCTCCAAAAGGCCTACAGGGTTTTGGTTTTCACTTGAGAATCTGCCTTCAGATTGGTTATTTCAGCATTTTTGAGCCAAGTTATCTCAAGGTAGATTGCAACCATTTAGCAACACGTAATTCATAAATGTCACTGTGTTTGTGTTTAGTACCTTTCAAAGAATTTGTAATTACAAATTATTCTATATCTGAAATCAAGAGTGGAAAACAGAGAAATGAGTTTGGTATAAAATGTTAAAATGTGGCAGCATACTTTAGATCAGAATGCTCCTTAAAGAATGCATAGTATAAAATCCTTCTGGATTATGGTTAAAATTAAATTAATGCAGTATTTAGTTCATATTGTCTTCTTGCCATCTATTTTAACTTTTTGTTCTAGTAAGAATTTCCAGCTTATTATATCTTTATGTACACCTGGATAAAAAATATGTGACAATAAATAAAACAACTGCAGGTCAGGAATTTTCTTTCTAGGTAATCCACAGTGATTCATTATTTTCTTAGGAAATAAATACAGTAAAGTATATTAGGATTGCCATGAAGTTTCCCAAGATATCCACATGCTTTATCTAATGAGCACACTGGTCGGGACAACTAAAATGTATTTTTTATTTCTGAAATGCCCAATAGCTCCCCTTCAAGTGACTGAGGTGACCAATGCAAAAGTAGTTAGACAAGCTGGTACTGGTGTGTTTAACCTAAATGATATAGCAAAGCTTTGTTATCTTTAAGTACTAAAATTGTATCTCAGGAAAATTAGGCAATTTAGGAACATGAAATTTCAGGAATAATGTAAAAGCTCTGTAAGTACATTACAAAAGTAACTGCACTGTAGTTGGCAGATTCATATGTATTCCAAGCCCATTTGTTTTAGCATAGCATAGAGCAGAGAGTCAGGACTTCACTGTGCTTTCTAGTGAAACAGTGCAAAGGTAGTTAAAAACTTGAGTACATGTGTACACAGAAAAAATGATAAACTGATCAACCAGATGAGGAACAAGAAAAATCAATCACTTTAGCAAAAGGGCAGAACCTTCAAGCAAAAACACTGGTTGGCCACATCTACACATTTTTTGGAAACAATTTGGGACCATTCCTTTTTAAACAAAATTAGGTGTTTATTGTATAAGTAGGATCAGTTACTACCACACGTAGCAAAACAAGAAGCACTGCCTTTAGAGTTGAGCCAGGCAGCCCAAAGAAAGCTTTTAAGAGCTGAACTTAGCAGCGTATCATCAGCTACAAAAGGCATTCTTCATGAAATCTTTACAACGTGCCCAAAGTCAACATTTCAGTATTTATTTGTTAAGACTTGGTTCATGGACATTTAAAAATAGATTGAATTATTTTCTGCAGTAAGGACAGCTGACAAATCCACTGCTACCATGCAGCAGAGCCATCCAAGTGAGAGGTTTACAGGAAGGGCAGTTCACAACTGTGGAATGACAATCACTAAAATTAAATAAAATCTACAATAACTTTCAAATACATGCATACCCTCCACTTGCTACCAAAACCACAGTGCAACAAACATGCACTTAAAATAGCATGAAGCTGGCATGGAAAGAATGAACCACTTTTGCAGATTTAGTGTATTTAATGTTCTTCTGAAACATACTCAAATACTACAAGGAGGAGGGTTTACATACCTAAACAAATATACAGGAGCTAGCTAAAAGGCCTGAACGACACAGCCTTTTCCTTTGAAGAAAATGAACCAACCTTTTGAGTCTAGTTTAATTTGTATTTGAAACATGTTCCCTGCTAAGCTTTACAGTTTAGAACTACCAATTCACACCAATACTTTCTCAATACCCAAAAAAAAGTCATGTACAAGGGCAGAAAAGATGAGAAAAAAAGTAATCTCATATTTAGACACCTTACTAGATACCAGTGTAAACTGCATTTTCATTTGAATGAAGGACACTAGAGCAGAGAGCTTAAGTAGTTGCTATATGCAAACACTAGTTTATAGCAGTGAAAAAACAGCAATTTTCCCAAATCTTGAGGTTTAGGACCAGTGTGTCAATTAAAACCATTTGCAGTTTGGTTGAGGTTTATTTTAAGAATGAGTGCTATAATGTGATACATATACCAAGGGGAAAGAGTATGTCAGACTGCAATGGTAACTCAGTATTGTATTACAAACTATAATGTGTGGCATGTATCAAGTCAAGCAAAAAATGGCAACATTAAAGACAAGCTAAAGGAAAATGCTTAGCAGGTACAGATGTCACAAGTGAGGACCTACACATAAGGTAACTCCTGAATCGTCTGAAAACAGTATCTTAGCCATATAACATTGGCAATTTAAATAACAGTGTATTTCCAAAATGCCAGCAATGCTGCAATTTTCTTGTTAACCCTTTGCTAAAAATTCAGTCCACCAAGCCTATCACTGCTACATTAACAAGTAATACACACATGCCCTCTCTGCTGCTTGCATTCCATGCTGAGCTATGTATATACCATTTGGATGTTATTAGGGCACCAGGCTATTTCAAATCAGTTTTTAACCAATTTAGTATCACTATCATGCAGATAAAATTTAGTATTTCTACCTCTGAAAATGTGAGTGAACTGATAAAAAAGCAAACTACTATTTTACAACCACTTTGCACAGGAAAAAGAGTAACACTAACCAACCAATCCCCCTACATATTTGCCATTACAGGAATAGAACCAATAGGTCTTTTCCATCACCTTCCAAGACTGACAAAAGCAGAATCACAGTAAGCTTCCTAATAGCTTTACTATTAGTTTTATCTTAAACTCCATCAGCAAATCTACCCTGAGTTGTGCTATAAATGGGCATTTTCCAAATTCATCATTCTGTAAAACCTTTCTGTGGAATACTCATGTGCAACCCTTCTAAATGCGTATTACTCAACTATAAGTGAACACTTATTTTCACTGGAAAACATTTGCTTCCTAATTAAACAGTTACTCATTGATAACAGACGTGTTTTTATTCAAACCAACCACCGGGGAAAATGTATACTTATTAATAATGATGTGCAAACACAGTGGAAAGCTTTTGACCAGCTTGCAGAAATGTCTCCTTCCTTGCAATGGGAAGATACTTTAACCATCAGCAGAACACACAGATGTCACAACCGATTTTCTCCTCTATAAATATGGTTTAGGTAAATTCACTCATACTGGTATGAATAAAGCATACATAGATTCCTTTCCAAAGTTTTTTTTTCTCCCCAAGGTAAATTTTCTAATAATTTGTCTAACAGATAACCTCTGTTGTTAAGCCTACTGTGACTAAGTTTGCTATGGTGGATTGAGAAGCAAGGACACAGTATCTTTGAGAACACTTTGTATAAAATGTTATGCTCTTTGAAAGTCAAAACAAAAGCAGTTGTGTTTTAAGTTTTTCATAGTATGTACTGCACCATGCAGTTTAGCTAAACAATCACTATTAAGAATGGAACTTTCTTGACACATAGTAGAATCTACGTAAAAATGAAAATGATGCCACTTATAATTAAGCATAAAATTATTCTTATTCAGTATTAGTAATAACATTCCCAAAATCCTTTCCAGTGATTTTTGTTTTATTGTAATCAGATAACTGCATGTTTTACAGCATAGTCACACATTGTATTTTGCTAGAGTCACAAACACATTGCCTTACATAATGATCCGCATCATTTCTGCTCTATACTACAAAGCCTATGACTGAATACAAAAAAAGTTTTACAAAAGAAACTGTTTTAAAGACTACAATAACAATAGAACCGTTTCCAGATAACAGCTAAAATTATAAAGGCATATCACTGTATAATTTTACTGGAATTTCTAAAACAGTAAGGAATTAATTGAGATTTAGTATCTGCGACGCTTGTTAGGTCCTTCAAAGTTGCCCCCTGGGTTTCCTCTACCAAAGCCACCAGGTCCACCACTCACGGCACCTACACCACTCATTGGTGGCTGAGGAGTTTCAGAGCCCGTTCTACTAACCAGAGGCGAACCCATCTGGGATGGGCCTCCTTGAGGGAATCTCTCATTATGCTAACACAAGTCCATTTGGAACATGCCAAATGTGAGTTACAACAAAAACCACAAGTGATGTTGTCATGGAGTTCAGCAGATAGTCCAGCAGAATCAGGATCACACATAGAAGGAAGAAAGGAGCAATTCAATTAGTTATTATGGAAAAAGAGCTGGAAATTAAAGAGTGCTAATGTTATGCTCCAACTTTGTAAAGTAAATTAAAAATTTAAAACAATACTTAAGACCGACTCTGGTGCTGAATGTAACTTCATCCTTACTAGCACATCTGAAGCAATATATATTCTCTATGTAACAGAGGAGACAGCAAACAGTTTTATATCTAAGCCCTACTATGCCTTACATTCCAACTACAAAGCTTCTCCCTTAAATAAATTAGGCAGAGAAACATTGTCAAACTAGGGGGGAGGAAATCAGCTTTTGTATTTCTAGACACTGCATATTTATTCTTTTAATAGCCTTAAGACTTCTATACCCACATATCTACGGATATTTCAAGTCCATTCTACCTGGAGTTAGCCTTTTGTATGGCACTTCAGAAATCTTTAGTTAAGGCTTTAAAAATTCTGTCGAAACAAAACCACATAGTGACAAAATGCGTAACTGGACTATTCCTAGTTTATAAAAAACTCAGTATGTAACTAAGGCTCATTCTAAATATCAGTGTGAGATAAAAATCAAATTAATATTCCATATTTACTTTCCTTAGCTCTATGCTTAATATTAATAAGGGTACATATTCTTACACAGATTTATTTGCTTAGAAATGAAGACCTGAAACAGAAAACATGCATCTGAGCGCTTAAGTTCAGTATTTATGCAAGCATTTAAAAATAGAACCCCACATGGTGAAATTTAAACTCAACATAAACCATTAAAAGCATAGATACATGGTACAATCAGATGCAGAAATAACTCATCATTTACCAGTTAAGGACAGTTATGCTTTCAGAAGAAATTCCTTCTGTACAGGGATCTACACTAACTCCCCAGGTTTTCAGAGTTCAACAAGGATATTCAGGAGCAGCACTTTATTTATATGCCTGAACCAGAAAAGAATTCTTCTGAAAGCCTAACTCCAGTAACAGTAGTAGAGCTCAGCAGTTCTGGAGCCTGCTAATTCATACATATATATGCATATGTAACTAAAACCCCAGCATTTTATCTATGTAGATAAAAATACGTACAACCTAGATCATGGTTGTATGTTTATGGATTGTTTCAAGTCTAACATTGTATAAGAGAAAAGTTACTTCAAGAGCTGCATAAAGATCTACTACTGAGCCAAAATACCTTTAAATCTGTAGCACTGGTTAAAAACTGTTTTAAAATTATCTTAATGCGTGCCAGCTTGTTAGCAATGGATATGAATTTCAACAAGTAACTTATCACATATTCCTGATCCCTTTTACCATTTGACTTTTGGACAAAAAGTCAAGTCCTCTTTCCAATAAGGACCCCTCTTTCCAGCTAACAAGAAAACTGCTGTAATTAACTACCTACACTAACATAAGTGGGGGAAGCTTTTAAAATGTTATGTTCAAAGACAATCCATGTTTCAGAAGACTACAGTGAAACAAAAGGAAGATTGCTACAACTTTCCCCTCAAGACTTCAGACAAACATCCACTTAAAAACATTAAATTTGTATTTCTGGTCTATAAAGCATATTCTTCATTTCCCTTGGTGGAAAAGAACTGTTACAGTGTTTTAGTAGATAGCCCTCAAAGGATCTTTAAAGTGTCTAACAACAGCAGTAGTACAATAAGGCTATTCTGTATGGCTATGCCTTTCTGTAGGGGCCTGACCCCCAAGTTAAAAACCTTCAAAGTCCAATATGAAGAAAAAAACTAAAATCTAATTTGTCCTTCAGAAGCATGCATAAGAAAATGGAATAAAATATAATTTTTTTTAAACATGCATTTTGAAGTGTCAGTATATTTCCTACATTTCCATACCTGGAATGACTTTTTGTAGAAAAACAACAGTTTAATAAGTTAGATACCATGATTTATGATACCATGTTCTTTTCCATTCACCTCTTTCTCAGTGTATATAATCACAAGAGAATATTCTCGAGGTGACCAGTGGTCTCCAGCAAAAGCATTTCCAAATCCAGTATTTTGTGAATAGCATCCTCCCCACTTTGTGAGAAACGACACAACTGATAAAATGAGCTGGCTCCTATGATGTGAAGCAAGATCCTCTCCTTTTTATCTGGTAAAGACCAGACCCACAATATATTTTGTGCAAAATCGAAATCTCGTTTTCCTCTATGGAACAACGGATTTTGTTCTAACTTCATGATACAGATTGCTCAATTGCAGACAGATATTGATGAGAAGGTGTATATATAAAAAACACAGCTACAAAATGCTTCTGTGTTCCAATAAAACTGTAACAGAGTAACTGTTAATACTATGCATTCCTTTATATCATACCACCACTAATCCAAGTATCTAGTAATAGGACTGAAAAAATATGTAGAAGTCAGATTTAAAATTGTATAGTTGTTTCTCTACATAAGACATTACAGCTAGGAAAAGTGACTGGCTATGAGAACAAAGCAAGATGGCTAGTGCTTTAACTGCATCCCAATGGCCTATCTGCTCTTGATTAAAAATTCCAGACGTATAAAAGACATTCCCTATTACCCGTGGCAATTGGGCAATATTATTTTTCCTGTCTTGATATGACAGTTATCAACAGCTGTTGGCTACTGATTTTCTAAGTGGCATAATTACTGTCAATCTCATGCGTTTAACAGTGTTAGAAAAGAAATACAAAGAACACTGAAGTTGCTTAAAAAAATTAAATAGTTTACACAAAGGTATCTTCACACTTGTACATTCCAACATTTAACTCTTCACCAAAAACCCCAAGAAGCTAATGCACTGAATTTAGTTTTACTAAAGAAAAGAACAGAAAAAGTCTAAATTTACAGATTACCGTTCTTAAGGGAAATAGGGTTTTCACAGTAATATTAAAAAAATATTTCCCTTTTGGGTTGCAAATTATTTGCATGAAAAGCTTTTATCAATTACTTTTAACAGATCCAAAAGACGTAACACATTCTTACTCAGCGTGAAAATACCTTTGATAACAGAAATGGGCCATGAGACATGACAGCTATTCAAAGTAATTAAATACGTGATACGTTACCACTGTTCCATTATCTGGCATCATTGGTGTTCCCATATTTGCAGCTCCTTCTGGTCCCATGGAAGGACCAGGACCCATTGCAGGGCCAGGTAAAGTTCCTCTGTTGTTCATATTCATACCCATCATTGGAGGAGGGCCTTGGTTACCAGCAGGTGCTGGGCTAAACGCATCTACGCAAAACAATCTATACTTAGAGCTGTCCTATCTTAATTTTACAAGAACAAACAAACAATTTACAATACTTAAAAAGCCAAATGTACAAGACTTCAAATACTGGAAAAAAATATATGTTCTTTGAGACTGTACATTTATCTCAATCATCTGCTTTTAAACAGATTTTAAATAATCTCTATTATTCTGCATTACATAATTTGCCTCACATATTTGAAAATCCCAACTCTTACAGCTAAATATAGCTGTACAGTTTCTGTGCAGGAACCAAAGCGTTCATATTGCATCTATATGCAGTATGCACACCACAAATTAGCAAAAATCTCAAGTGATTTTACGGATATTGGCAGCTATAAGGCAACTTGGCTCTTTCAGGATCTTAACAGATGAAACGTACATTTGCAAGAACTCTTCTACCAGTAGTATGTTAATTGATATAGTGTACAGTAGATTAGTCTAAGCAATACCAGGGATGGTACTCAACTTCACAATAAAGTATCTGTAATACAGCATAAATAAAATCGTGCATTTAGCTCTAATTTCTTATGGTTTAAGTACCAGAAAACTAAGTATTTTTGTTAGAACTTGAAATGACAGAACAATCTCCTCCAAAATTCTGAATCCAAGAGGCAGAAGAAGAAAATCTTGAAAACATATTTTGAGAAGATCGTTTAGCTGTAATATTACACTAAGAAGCATCCCTCTGCCAGTCCTCACTAATATAATGAACGCATACGTAAAAATGCCTTCATAGCATATTCACATGTTGCTATAAGGAAGAAAAAGGTCTGATTATCTACCTCACATCTTACTATTATGAAATATCAACTTCAAGGCTGGTGGAGATGCATTCTCCCCGTCCCCCATAATAATCCATCCTTTTCAGCCCAAAGTATGCATCCAAAATTTGATAATGGAAGAAAGCATACCTTTGGAATTTAGTGTACACTTTAAGTATACATTTTAATAATAAAAAGAAATCTGACATGTTGCTAGACTAATAAGCCTGCTGTTTATATTTTAAAAATAAACCCTCTCACTTCTCATCATAACTGCACATTTTTAGTAACAAACATATAAATATACACCATTGAAAGGAGGCCACTTGGCACAGATATAGTACTGTGACCATCTGCAGGTATGCAAAATTACATCTGTATTACTTGCCTTGAGTACACCATGTCAGAGCAGCCAGTGAAACCATGGTATTCAAGATATTGCTGCTAAAATTGAAGACCTGGGTTTGATCATATACATTATGCCAACCACAAACTCCTTAGCAAAAACAATGCATGCGACACAGTAGCACATGAGAAGTGCTAAACAAGTTTACTACAAGTGACAGAAATTCCCTAATTTTGAAAAGCAGAAGTCTTTGAGCTTAGTAACAAATAACTCCCAGACCTCTCCCTATAACACTAAGTCAATGCAAAGGTACACTCAGGTTGGATGCTTCTTACCTACCCATACACATGATCAGTACATGTAGCAGGCAGAAGAGTGTACTGCAATTCAAGAAAATTACAGTAGCATATGCTCTAAAATGGTTTTTTAGTGTCACCCATTCAGTTAGTATAGAAAGAAAAGAAGTGTAAACTGCCAGTGTAAGGAGAAACCTTTATTCTCAGATACTAGAGGCACTCTGCAGGACTATCATGAGACTTATCAGCCTAATTAAACTGAGCCAGCTGGCCACCCACAGGTACTGTCACTTTTCTGTCAACTGTGACAAAGTTCTCATGCTCCGTATCATACAAATGCACCCAGGGTGCCATACAGCAACCTATACTATCAAATCTCTAGAATATTGATCCTGTTTCAGGCAGAAGCAGATCTGAAAGGAGGAAAACTACAGAGTATAATGCAAGGAGAGAGTGGGGCCATGCATACTTTCAGCAAGAGGCCACTACAATATATTAGCTGTAACTCAGACATCCTCCAAAATCCTATCTCCAAAGCAGACCCTAAGAGCTAACCACTTGATTGTCCTTTCTCTTTGGTGGGACACTGATGTGAGGAGTTAATTTACAAGACCATGTTCAGCAACATATGGAAAGCAGTCATTAGTGTTTGTGCTACAATGCAGACACTAAAAAAAAAAGTTTCAGCCCTTCACTTTGCAGAAGAAAAAAGTCCACTCTAAATGTCTGAAATGCACCAACACACCAGTCAATAATCC
The DNA here is from genome assembly GCA_013399875.1 of Gymnorhina tibicen. Lineage (NCBI taxonomy): Eukaryota > Metazoa > Chordata > Aves > Passeriformes > Artamidae > Gymnorhina > Gymnorhina tibicen. Next base: position 332,578 of record VXAZ01008674.1, on the reverse strand, counting down.
TCATCAATGCAGAGACAGTTCCCCAAAAAAGCCCCTTTTTTCCATATTTAAGTTTATAGTCTGCACTTAGTACTACAAATCCAGTTAAGTGCTCTGATGAGGCATACATATTCTCTCAGAACTTGTTTGTCACAGAAAGCTGTACAAATGAGCAGTTCTGCACAAGTCAGCCCAACACTTATGAAATCTGTCACAGAGGTACTCTGCTTTCTAAGAAAATTATCATGAGCTCCCTCTGTCCCACATTACAAAAAGTTGCAAATGGCACAGGAAAGGTCAGTTAAAGTTACGATTCCAACAGAAATGTTGAGAAAGGATGCTACTGTCAACAACTAAAGACCCACTATTTAAAGATCTACTGTAAGATTGTGGGGTCAATTATTTTGGCTGTACCAATGGAGTTAATATGCTGGAGAAAAAACAAAATCTCTATAATGAGTGAACTTAAAATCTAGCTCCTGCAGGAATAAATGCTACACTTACTTGCTATGGATACTTTAAAATAGCAGTTCAGTGTTACTATAACATTTTTGGAATGATACAATTTATTTCTAAAAGTATTAAGTTTAAAATCAAGTCATAACATGAAACTTAGAAAGCAAGACCAATAACATTACTGTTAAGAACTGCAGTAAATACACATTTAAAATCTGTATGTAAAAAGTGTATCTTGTGGATCTGGACAACTGGCACAGTGTCAATATTTACAAAGTCTTCTAATTAAATGAAATTTTCAAGCATGCTGCAATAATATGCAAAAGTACAACTATAAAATAAAAAAAATTAAGCCTCAATTTATGCATCAGTTTAATATTTGTAGATAACTTCATAATGTCTTTCTTCAGGATTATTTTTAAATAATTTTCATCATCCCTGAAAGCACAAGCCTATTTTTATTTTTCAGCTATAAATATGTCTCAATAAATGCAAGGAAATCATGAATAATGTATTTTAAAATCTGAACCAAGGAGATCCGTTACTCCATAAATTCACATTTCTCAAAAGGTCAAGTGAAATATTTACTATGTTTTGTATGTACTTTCAAGTTTAAAATATATGGAAAAATAGTTTTATTACTTTTCTTTTAATTATAATCTTAATTTATTTTAAATTACCATTAGGAAGCTTCCAATAGATTAACAATTCACACAGTTTAGTTAGATTTGGTGGTTTTGAAGAAATATTTTCAGTCTTGTTTAAAAGCAGATATTCTGGGTAAGTAAGATTCCAAACTGTTTCAGTCTGCATATATGGAGCAAGCACTAGTTATTATACTTTTCTAGATCACACAGTAATAGATTTTAGCAGTGATAGTATTTTAAGTTGCAAGAGCTAACTGAGAATATTTGCAAATAGAGACTTGGAGCAAACTGGTAGAACACCAAGCACATTAATCATTTATCTCACCAAGTATGTCAAGAAGAACTTGGCAATTTTAACCTCTACATCATTTCACTGCATGCAATTATAGTCACAATTTCTCTGAATAGGCAGTCCCTTCAAAATAATGTCAAATATTTTCTGAACATAAAATTCCTCTTTTGTATCAGATTACTTCCAGAACATCACCTTTCCCTGATTTTTCTTTCTCTAAACTTGCACATCATTTTTTTGCCATGTATAGTCAAAGCAATAAAGATACACCAGGGGTAAGGGAGAAAAACTGTTTGGAAGCAAGATATATATCAGGGGTTTTTTATTTCCTAATATTGCTTACTCCTTTTTTACCAGTAGTTGTCACTAATTAATAGTGCTTGAGTAACATGTACAGTCCCAAAGAAAAAAAAAATTACATTACAGAAGCCTTTTTTCCTTCAGATCCCTACCTCCCATGTTTATTGCTCCACGAGGACCCATATCACCCATTCTCATTTCCTGTTCTCTCTGAAAGTAAACATAGTTTTCATGGTCAACCTATCATTCTTAGAACTTAAAACATTCCCATTTACTCCATGAAAATAAAAATGTTAAAGTTTCAAAAGTTTCCATTGATTAAAAATAGTACAAGGAATGAAGTTAATTGTACTCCTGGTTTTTATAATATCAAATGGATTAACAAGTTCAGTGTAACAATGCTGTACATTTTTGCATATTGAAGATTAAATATCCCAAATTTCATTTATCAGATGCAGCAGTCCAAAGCTCCTAAACAGTTATGTGATCAACTGCAAATGAATCCATCTTCACACAGTATTTTTAATTAATAAATATGTTTCTATTTTACCTGTAAATAAACAGGTCTTATTACAGTACTTGCCTAAAGGCTGTGGTTCAATAATACTCAATCTGATTTCATGACTCAAAAACACTTGTGTTGATTGAAAACCAAGCCCTGATGTATTACATTATGGCATATAAATTCAGCCTACCAATTCATCATTGTTCAAATAGTTTTGACTTGGTGGTGGTATATTTTTTTAAATGAATGATACTTCGCTATTGATGTTAGTTCAATACTAACCATCCTTTTAAACCAGCATGAAACTGTAGTATTACCAGAAACTGTAACACGCATTTACACTAAACAGACAAATAACACATCAAATTGATCCAGATTCAACTGATGCTCAGTCATCCAACAGCAGAAGATTTCTGACATTACTAAACATGAACCACGTCTGCTGTGAAACAATACTCAAAGGATAGTACCCAGAGTGGCAAAAAGATCATCACTTATGGGAAAACACAATACTCTATCAGAGACAATTCCAATGGATTTTAGGATTACTGCTTACATCAAAAAGATTAAATAGAAAAAAATTCACAGTTCAAAACAAAAACTAATTAAATTCATTTTTTAAAATTCTCCTTAATTTTCTACAGGAATGTTAACAAATATTCTGCTCTAGAGTACACACACGTGCTGAGAATAAGAAAATACAAAAAAATTTACCTCATTCTGAAAAACCATTCCACTTATGATTTAAGAGCCTAAGTTCAGATGCACTTTGAAAACAAATCCACATACTAGGAAATTAAATCAGTCTCTAAGTGACTTTTACATGGAAATATTAATAAATCAAAACACATTCATAGTATTTGTACAGGTTCACAAAAATCTGGTTTGGTCAATCATATTTGGGATACCAAACATGAGTCTTCTATCTTCAGTCATTTGAAGCAGCAGAGACCACTGCTTGACAGAACAGAACCAACAGGTTTACAAAAATACCCTGCTATAGGAAACTGCCACAAGATATATGAAAAAAGAGCTCCCAGGTCAACAATTTTGTTTGTGGTGATTCATATTTACCTAGAAAAAATACTTAACATAAGAAGAGTACACACTATTTTCAGAAGAATATGGCTTAATGTGGAGAGGAAAAATAAGGCCTGGTAACTAAAAGACACAGGCAGGTTTTAAGGTCTAGTTTAAAAAGGCCATTGATGGAACACTAAGGAGGATCTGTTCTTCTCACCCTAGAACCCACGTTAAAAATTTATTAGAGAATATGCAGCTACTTTGACAGACCTTTCACAGTAACATTAATTGGCATTTTAAGTAAAATCAGCAGCCCCACTGGGATCAATCATACCCAAAAACTGACTCGAGTTAGTAAAAAATCAGCATACAACCTTATTGATTATTAGTCTGCTTGTACACCTCAGTCTTGACATAAGGAAGCAGAAGGGAAAGTGGTTTATCATCCCTACTTCAATCCCTAGCCCAAAAGGATAGAGAAACCCCATTGGCTACCAGTTTACACTAGTCAGATTGTGTGTGCATACATACATGCCTATATCTTGTGTGAAAACTGGACATGCCACGAACAGTTGTGAGAAACTTAGCTGCAAAGCAAGTACCAGGCTTTACAGTAGGCACGTAACTTACTTGATTCATTTCAGGTTCAACTGCAAGTTGGCTGGTCTTTGGGTTTTTTTAACGCGACAAGTGCCATAAGGCAAGGCCAAGTACAATACTGGCTAGATAAGGATGTTAAGTACAGATGTAAAGCTGCACTAGTTACTAGAACTTAACTTGTTTTCTTTGTAAAGGACAGAATGATGTACTTTCTTTAAAAAACATACTAGTCTTCCTCCTACCAATCTTGAAATGCTGTCTTGAAATGCTACCAGTCTTCAGTTCACTGAAGTACAGCAAAAGATGGGCAGAACCTACTTTTTTTGTCTAGTTTAACATCTGTAAGAAAAACCATGAAGTCATTATTTTTTTAGCCTTAACTTCAGTGTTGAATTATTACAATATAAAAACCATTTCATCTATAGAATCAAGATCCATAAATGTGCCTTAAAGTCTCTGCTGCCTATTACTTTATCAACATGCATGTAAGATTAAGATGCTGCTGCTGCTTATAATTATTCCTACTGTTACATGTTCAAAACATATAATGTTCCCTTGATTTTTCAGCACAGGAAAATTCTTCTGTTCTCCTAACACAGAATTAGCAAATTTACACTTCCTGTCAGAAAAAATACTCGATTTCAAACGTTAACCAACAGTACATTTCATTAATATCATTCGATGTTTGATGTATTCAGAACTTCTATCTGGAGGAGTCCTGGGTGGTAACAAAAATACAGTCCTGTCACACACAAATTGTGTCCTAGACAGCTCTTTACTATGTGAGCATAACCATGTTATTACAGGTAAGGTAGGTCAACTAGTCCATGGGTTTTGCCCAAAATATAACAGAAAGTAATAACAATACGCAGTTTGATAGAATAGCTGAACCAGTGCTGGTTGGTAATTCCAGCCCACCTGAGAGGTTCATTTTCGGATACTCAAGCCTTTTGCAGAGCTTAACAATGATAGTGTTACCTTCTCAGAGCTTCTTTTCCTTACTATATGACTTCCCATTCTTCTGTTCAGTAGCAGCTTGCTTCAGCCCCTTCCCCAAAGCGACCCGTAAATACCCGTAACAGGGAGTTAAAACTGAGTAGCACGAGAACAGGGCTAAACCCTTAAGAGAGAAATACGTGGGGTGATTAAGAACCTCTGAAGTCACCCGTACCTGGGAAAACAATCTTAACAGGAAGAGAACAAGAAAAACGGATGATGTGCTATTATAGGGGGAAAAGAAAGCCATAAGACAAAGAATGTGTAGGAAAGTGTAAGTTAAACTTTCTGAAGATCAGAAAAAAACATTATCAAAAAACAAAGTCAGCAAACAAAAAATGTCCTATTGTACAAGCACTGTTTACACAACTCAAACCTTTCCAAATTACTTGTTGCTGGGATTCTTGTAAAATACTTCAGAACTTACTAATGCAGACAGCCTTCAAAAAGGTCCAATTCATCTGAGTAATCTTTTAGCAGAACTGCTACAATGGCAACTATAGGATTATACTTGCTAATTACTTTAGAGAGAAGCGTTAAAAATTATATTTCTCACAATTCCAACTAATTTTAATGTCAAATGTAAAAAGTAAGTCTACACCAAAATATTGAATACACTCTGTTTTCAAAATACATATTTTGCATTTAATACAGTATGGATTCTCCCCTTTTTACCAAGTATTTGAAACCAGATTTCCAAAGTATTTGAGGCGTATCATGTGCTATGTTCTTACACCTCAATCATCACTGATAGAGCAGTCTAAATATACAGAGAATGGCCAAGATGATTCTTCTGAGTTTGTTAAATATGTTACACTATTTTTAAATTTGTTCTACAAAACCATGAAACTAAATGTTTTCAAAAACACCTAAGAATTGATACAGGACAATGCATCAGATGCAAATTCCTTCTCACACTGCGAGTAAAAATACAAATACTCATAAACCTGATTTTTTTTAACTGACAAACCAGTGCCGCTTTTTTCCTTAAAATTAGGCCTTGCAATTGCAGCAGCCCAGAGAAAATTAATCTTGTCTCCAAGTGATGCAATATTCATGGTAACAAAGCTGTCAAAAATTATGGTATGAAATAAACATGGCATGGAAAATTTTAGAACAGCAAAAAATCAACAGAAATGTTACAATGACAGACCATACAGTTCTCAAGGGTTTGTGGCCAGAAGATGAACTTTGCAATTAACATGCGACTATTTACTCACCTTTCATAGTACAGTAACAGCAATAATGCTAAGACACAGCATCCAAAAAATGCCTTAGCAAGAAAAGAACACTTGCCCCGTAAGTTTGAAAATTAAAATTAATAGTTTATTTAGCACTTTATCTAGATTGTGTGTGTAGAACAAAATGTAATTAACAGTGCTGTTGATTCTCACTCGTTTTCATTAACATGAAAAATTAATTTTATTCTCTAACAGACTATATATTTGTCAAAACAGGTATGGTATTTCTGTACCTCTTACTAGAATTCATTACTCCCTTCTAGTGTGGTTTATTTCAATAAGTTCCTTCTAGAAAAGAAAAATTATTTCCAAAGACCTCTTAAGGTGGCATGAGGCCCTTAAACCTTACATAAAATGTAACTTACTGAAAGACACCTATATTTTAATTACATAAATCATACAAGTTATTAAAACTGCTAGTTAGCAATCAAAACTAGAATTTGGGGGATACTTTTGATTCTGCGTTATTTGTCTTTTCCTCAGAATAGTCTACTATTTCACTCTAATAACAAGTTCATTGGAAGTTAAGCTGCCAGTAGGAAGTTTAAGTAAGAAAAAGCTTCTCTTTCATCCACCCCTTCTTGTCACCCTTCCCTCTTTGGTTTGTTCCTCAATTAAGATCTCTATGCAAGATCTAAAAGTTAAAATATCCCCACACAGTTCATATACAATAGCAGTAAGTCATTTTAAATGAAAAATACTGATCTTTCAAAATCCACAATTTGTATGCGTTCTTAAGCACTGAAGTCTGTATTCAGAGCTGATCCCTACTCTGAGCTGGCCATCATACTAGATGATTCCAGAAATGTCTTCCAGCCTAAACTTCGCAAAACTCTATGAACTGAGTGATAGCGCTCACCCAAGAGTCTGGAAAAATATAAGCTCTCTTACTTCACAGAAAGCTACACAAATACATTAAACTAGATAACAACTAAAGTAAATATAGCTATAAAACATACAGCATGCAGTAAACTATAGAGTCCATTTTTTAAATAGGAAGACTAATGAAAAGAATTTTCATTAGGTTTAATAGCTGTCACCAGGACTGAATCTTTGAAAAAACACACTAAGACGGCTAGAGGAGATAAAGGCAATTTACTGCTTTCTGACTTGAGTCATGAATAAAGCTGATGGAGATGACTCATTAAGTTACAACGCTAAAAAACTCTAAACATTAAAAAAGTGTCACATCGGTGAAATCAGGAATACATGTTGCATGAAATACAATCAGATGCACATATTCCAGTAAATGCTAAAAATTGGAAAAACACTCCTAATGGTAGTAAAATCTATAATTACAGAAAAAAAAAATTATTACTAGTCTGGTACATTTTGTAAGTATTTCTGTCGTTTCAGTAAGATTGCAAAGGAAGTATCAATTTTACCAGAATAGGGGAATTTATTTTAAAACTAAAAGCAAAAGCATAGCGATGTATTTGCGAAAAACCTGTCTGCACTACATCTTTGTTCTCTTCTTTTAGTTCTGAGAACAAAAAGTTTTCAACTTCTGTAGGGTCTCATTTTCCTTCTGCATCCGTTGCTGAGGATAGTCCTCGGCAGCTAAACCCCACAGAGAAAAAACATCCAACTAAACAAATGTAATTAAAACTACGCAGAAGTATTTACTATTGTAAGTTGAAGTTATTTTTTAAAAATACAAAAGAACCTTGTATTACCTTGAACAATGTCTTAAAATCACAGGTGTACTGTAATAAAACCTAATACTAAATTTATATTCATGTGCAAGACAGCTACCACAACGTAATAAAAACATCTGTCTTAATACACCCTGTAACGTATCCCAGTATATTTTACATAGATTAATAAAACATTGAGTAGGAGAGTACTCCGTTATCCAACTTCATTAACTAAGTACTGAAAAGCCTTTCAGTGCACCACCTAACCCTAACACTGTAAAAGACAGAAATTGATTGCAGTTTTGTCTGTGACAGAAAGTACGCACACACACTCTGTTTTTACAGATTTAGGAGAAATGAACTTTTTTCCAGAAAGTTACACAGTTACATATTGTCTCACATTTACCTTTATTTTAATACCAGCCATTTCTGATCTTTACAAAATGGAACACAGTTCAAGATCTGTCTTTGTTAAGGCCAAATTAGCTTCTACTTTCCAAAACACACAACTTGCTGGTTTTGGGAGGTTTTTTTTTGACAGTAAAGTGTTAAACAACTGTGAACCTCCCAGAATGTTTTGGTTTTGTCATTCTCTTACAAAAACCCAATCTCAACTAAAGTTAGCTTCCTTTGAATACATCAATCCTCACATGATGTTAAAGTCAGGTCTACACTGACAGTTTTGGAAAAGAAAGCAGTTTAATTGCACTAATACAACTCTCAATACAAAGACCTTTAGGGGATACATCACTAACCAGCAACATTTAATAATCCTACAGATTAAAGAAAAGGTTAATCCTAAAGGTTAAAGACAATACTACTTAATATACAGCAAAGCAACAGCTTTGTTTTACACAAGAACTCATACTTCCAGGAATGTATTACAGGTCCAAAACTCAAATTACAATCTAACTCATTAACAAAAAAGAAAATAGTCTAAAAGAAGCCAGGATATACCACGGAACTTAATTCTGTTGATTATAGAACTTGGTTCCATATTGCAATTTATATCTTTTCGGCTTCATTATTTTGTCTTGCAGTTACTTGCTCCTTCACTGAATTTTAATATTGCATTTAAGCCATTGCATTAATATAATTTGTGAGCTTTTCTCCCACCTCTCTCATTTCCACTTGTTAAAATACAGTAAAACATTGTATATACAATATCTATAAAACTGACTAAAAATGTATTTCACTTTCTCATAACCTGCAGTAAAAGTTATTCATCATCCAAAAAAAATAATGTACACAGAAGGCAAAATCAGGCCCTAAACAAACTGCATATACAGTAGCTAGGCATAAAAGCCAAACATTTTAATTCCATGCCTCCAATCATCATTACATCCATCATCCATTACATACATCTGTTCAGGTAAAGAAAAATCCTACCATATCCCTTCACTGTGTATGAAGCACACTCTGAGGATGTAACTGCAAAGGATACTTTTTCCAAATGCCTTCGCTGTTGATGATTTGAGAGAAAACAAGTACAGAGGTATTCTGGCAAATTTTCCCCTCGATTCAACAACTAAGACTCACAAGAAAGGTAAAAATCTGCATCTCAAATATTTTAAGCTAAAATTCAGAAATAATTTTTCACAAGACAAAGGTGCTTAGAGAAGGTAACCACCTTCAACAGATTTGGAAATCCTTTGAAAAGTGAGATCCCATTATATCAATTCCCTTAATAGCAACCTTCTCAATTCTGCCAATTAATCTGGTTCTGCTGGAGTTAAGAGCCACCTTAGATTCATGGAACCAACATATAAAAAACATTTCTCCCATTTCTATTAGCTCCCCCTTTTCAGTAACAGTAAAGAAATTAAAAATATAAATTAAATACAGATCAATGGCTGAACATTATACAAATATTTTTTCAAAGGCACTTTACTGTTTACTTACCCACAAAAATACTTTCTGGAAGAAATATACACCATATCACCAAGTTCACAACTGAGACATGTAACAATTACACTACATTCACAATATATTCATCTCTTCGGAGGCATATTAGAGAACTTCATGCGGCGTCTTAGAATTATTCTGGTTTTATATGAGCTGAAGAAATGTCAAAGAGTGGATAAGTATCAAAACAGACAACCTGGCAAGCTGCAAATGATTTAAGATGCACTCCACTTACCACAGTGGATGTGGACTTGAAGGACTGCTTAACTGGTAACAAAGACTAGGCTGACTGTACCCTCATGCAGAAATGCACTAAAATACTAAACTGAAAATCAGGTTTTATAGAACAATGCTGCATTTTAGATATCCCAAATTGTTATGTTTTCCTTGCACAAAACCCAAATCTATACAAATATTAAAAAGAGCGAATGCTGGATTGAGTCAAAAGAACAGTTTTCCCCAAATGCAAGATTCAAGGATAAGATGTAGTAAAAGTCATCAATGTTTACTTAGAAGAAAACTTAATCAGCCAAGAATACCCTTTATCATTGAATGTTTATGTGAAAATCTACTTCTTACTTGACATGTCAACTATAAGACTGCAAAATCGACTTAAAAGCATGACTAGTTATAGCCACAGTGCACTACATATGACTCTTTACAGACCCCTGTATTAACAATTTTTCCTCACCAAGTAGATATTATATATGCCAACTAAATTATAACATAAAAACCAGTCCAATTGTAGTTGCTATCTCATAACTAATTTAAGTTGCCAAGTAATTAGAATATGCAAGTATTTGTCAAAAGAAAACTGAAAGCCAAAGTCTTTCAATGCTACAAAGAGGTCCTGTAGGAGAAACTTCTAGCACCCATATAGTGTCTTTTATACATGTTATGGATGTTGCTTACAACCAGAATAGTTCAATGTTTAAGATTCCTCCAATTAACTTATGGCCTGTCCAAACATACAGCACACTAAAACATAAGAAAATATAAACAGAGAAGCATCAGTGAAACTTTCTGCATGAAGCCAAGCTCCACAGTTATTTTACACAACTTGTAGGCCATTTCCTGTAAAACTGGAACAACATGAGGCAGACTTGAATGAGGAAGATGCTTGTCATTTACATAAAGTTCTGACTGATGAAAATAATACATCCTACGAGGCAATTCTAGTGTTTGCATCAAAAGTTTAAGAAACTGATCATCTGAATAAATCCAAACAGATTAAGAAACATTGCTTTCTAGCTAAATATCCTAACTCAAGTCCACACACTCGTAAGCTACAGTGTCTGGTTTCATCAAAAATATGCAACAAAACCTACTATTTTATTTATGTACAATAGACCCAAAGGTCAGAATTATGTTATGGACACAACAGGGACCACCCAGTCAATAGGGACAAACAGAAACAGCTGGTTCTCACCTAATTTCAGAAGTGACCATATAGTTAAAACAAATGTTTAATAATTCAGAAATGGTAGGGGAAACAAACACGAAGACTCCAGAAGTAAGTAACGTTTAAAAAGTATTATAAAAACCAGCAGCATGTAAGAAGATAAACAAAGCCTGAAGAAACTAATTTCAACATCATATTGTCTTTTTTGGATCTTTCATGTAACTACATTTGGAACAGACAACTACCAGCTATCCTGTCACAAGCAGATACCCCAAACTGCATTCAGGATCTGTAGTAAGAGCGGTGTGCTTCATGTCATGTATAGACCAAAACTAATACAAACACTCTTTCATTCTACACAATTCTAAGCCTAAACGAACAAGCCATTAGCCACTGTAGGAAATCATAAGGGTGACAAATGTTTAGTAGGGCCTGTTGTGATAGGCCATAGGGTAATGTTTTTAAACTAATAGCAGACAGACCCTGACTAGGTCCAAGGAGAAATTTTTTACAGTGAAGGCAATGAAATACTGCAACAGGTTGCCCAGACAGGTGGTGGATGCCCCATCCCTGGAAACATTAAGGATTGGATTGGATGAGGCTCTGAGCAACCTTAAGTAGCTTAAGACACCCCTGCTCATTGCAGGAGGCAGTGAACTAGATGGCTTTTAATGGTCCCTTCCAAACCAAACCATGCTATGATTTTAAGATTATGTTCAGGCAGAAACATCTTTGAATGGCAAACCTTAGATGTATTTAACTGACTCTTCAAGCTTTAGTTTCTATTGAACTGCCCCTCTGAAAAGTTACAAAACAGCTCTACCGAAACTCATCATCTTACCAAAACCCACTATTTATTAAAAGTGCTAATTAATTGGAAAGTAATACCCAATCTCAGCACAATTAAAGTGTACTTGATGGAAGACAGAAGTATCAGATTTAAACTCCATCTTCCTCATGGAAAATTTAATAATCCAAAACAAGCACTACTTCCAGTAATAGGAAAGAAGCCACTTTGACAAGGAGGCTTGTGAAATATTCCTGAGAAAAATTATAAATATTTTAATTAAACACGTAACAGCCTGGTATCAATAGACAGGCAACAGCACTAAGTTAATTTCTATTTGTTTCTATTTCTATCCGTTTACTGCACTATCACTATTAAAATTTTCTGCTCTGTGACAGCAACTGAAGCAAAATGCTAGAACTAAGCAAAAGGTCACATTAAGAAAAAAAACTACTCAGAAGGCACTGGCTTGAGAGAGAGAAACCAGGTCGCTAAACAGGCTTCCTTCACACTATGCAACAGACCCATTAACAGGTTTCCTCACATCCAAAAATACTATTTCTACAGAAATTTCACTTATTGCTTCTTGGATGTTTTATTCTTTGTTTAAACACAAATTCCTTGAGCAAAGACAAACTTTTCTAAGCAGAGGAACTTATTTTGGCTGCAAGTCTCAGTGCCACCAAGCAAGACCATAGGATTTAGAGAGGTGGATGAGTCCAAAATAGGCACCAAGCAGACAACTGAAACTGAAAGTTAGTTTCTTCTTAGTCTGGGTAAATACGTGTACAAACTCCAAGTCAACCTTAACTCCAGTAGCTGAGGAAGAAAAAATGAAAATTATTAAGGCAAACATTAATTTTATCTTCTTCAAATATATATGGCATTTATCAAACACATCAACAAATAATTTTTTTAAGTTATTTTATAAAAGCCTTATTCTTATTCGTCAGAATATGAAAAACTCTATTTGAGTAACTTAAGTTGATAAGCAGATTTTATTTAAATTGTGAGCAGCAACAATTTTCAGAAATTATAGTAAAATATAGAATATAGACTTAGTAAATCTGCTCTTGATTAGATTTTTTCATTTTTATCTGTAAAACCCATGAAACAGCAAAAGTTAAGTACGCAAATAGAGTATTCTATAAACAAGCACAGATGCAATGGAGGTCTTTCCATCAATAATTGAACAAAAATGGCATCTACTACAGCTGAGGCCTCATGAAACACTGAGACTGACAAAGACTAATGTCATTTTGCCATTCCATAAGCAGCATCTGGAAAGTGTTATTTTAGTCTCTTGATCATCAATCTTACTGAGAGAAAGTAAAGTTATAAACAAACCCAGATAATTTAAAGAATATGAACAGAAAATTCTGTGTAGAAAAGAACAAATTTGGGAAAGCTTAAAAGCAGTACCACAACACCTAAATTCATACTGGACATTTATGCACATTTGACAGCACATTAAAGTATAAAATTTACTTGTGAATAGTCACTTGTTCTATCTGCAAGTTCACATAAAGTACATATTAGTATTTTCCAAAGCACTTTGTGCAAACATTAGAAGATGACTGCAATAGAGCAAAGGATTAGTCTCCTAAATATAACACAAAAATATCACATTGCCTAAATACTCACAGTTCACACATACAGAAATATAAAGTTATAAATGAAACATAATATTTCAACAATTATTTGCTCTGTTACTTAAAAATTACTTAAGTAGCATCCTTGACATACATAAAAACAAGACCTAGAAAATCAATTATGAACCATCCTAAAATGGTCATGAAATACTTACAACCATTAGATCTTGTTCCACAAATACCTTCATTTAATGTATATAAGCACATAATATGTTACAAAAAGATACCTGAAGTTCTGGATTGATTTTCATGCAATGCTTTTTCATACTAAAAGCAGATATGACAGTTAAATAGTTTTTTCTACCTGACAATGTAATTGAAGACCAAAAATAATTTATTTCATTTCTGAAAATAATATAAATTGAGCATTTTAAGGCCTGTCAAGGAAGTATTATTCTTGCCCAAAGCAACAAATTTAATATCTGAAACACCAAGGAACAGAAGAAATGCATGATTTAAGAATCTCTCTACTGACGTATATCACTCCTAAAAAAAAAAATAATTTAGTGCTACAGTCAAAACTAGGACTGCCCACAAAAACACAAACTGCGTACTTATAAACTGCTTGCTCAAAGGCCTATCCTATGTTGATTTATGCACACGAAGAAATTTGATCACTGAAGTAAAACCACTGCCTAGAAAAGCAGGAATATTTTGTCAGATTGCTGGGTTTTAGTTCTACATTTAATGATTTGTCTTTTTCCAAGCTAGTTTTACCTTACAATGCCTTTAAGGCGTCACACATGAACTATGTATGCTGGACCGCAGTAAGGATGCAATTCATCTCGCCCAATCACGCTCCACAAAAGAACTTTTATAAAGCAGCAAGAAATGGAGATTTTATTCATACAAACTCAAAAAACTTCACCACCATTAGCTTCATTATGTATACGAGGCTGTCAGGATAAAATAACCAACATTTAGTGTTAGAAAACATACCAAATTTGAGAAGATTCTTAGAAATGTTTTATTAATTTATTACTGGGCACCTGCCTTAGTTTAGTTTTGGGTAAGGTAAGAAACAATTCACCATTCAGCGAAAATTCCAACTGCTTACATTACTGGAGCTTTTGAGCACTATGCTATGAGAAGATGGGATGAAAATATAGTTCTACTCACTTAAAGAGGCAAGAAGTGCAAAAATCTACTCCTGAATTACTGAAGTTCAAGAAAATCTAACTGATAGTCTTGTTTCAAACATGTCTAATGCTTAACTTTCAAGGGAACATAGAAGTGAGGGATAAGGCATGCTCCAAACAGCAAGAAATGGAAAACTAAGGGCTCCAAACAGCAAGAAATGGAAAACTACATTTATAAACTGCTCCAAAGGACCAAACTCTTAGAACAAAAACTATGTTGGGATGGCATTCCTGAAGCTATAAAATTCATTGCTGTTTTGCAACGTGCTTTTTTACTTTCTTGCTCTCGTCTGTCTTACAGCATTTGATCCAAGTCCACTACAATCCCTGCTGTTGAAGCATCTCCACTGCTTTAGCAGCTGACACTTTATGCTGATAATTACTCAACATACTTGAGAGCAGCACTTCTGCAAGAAAAACTAAAGGAAAGCAAAACAACATCTAGAAATAATTCCTCAAAAGACTATGAAATTAAAAAGAAAAGTATTTACATGGAAAAAAAAGAAAAGCCTTACATGAATCAGAAGATGAAACTGATGAATTCTCAAGAAACAGGCCCTTACACATTCAAAACGGGGTTTTCCTTGGAGGGAGGTGGGCAAGATGGTCCAAAAGTCTCAATTCCCTCTTTAAACCATCAGTAAGAAGAGCTGTAAGTTTTAGGCTGGTATTGCAGCTACTGTTTCACTAAGTACAATACCAACCTGACACTATTTCACAGTTTTACTACAAAGGTAAATCCGTGCACACAAAACTAGGACTACAACTCCTATATATTCTGGTCTCCATTTTAGACACATGGAAACTATTTTAATACATTAAATCCAAACCACCAAGTTGGTGACATGAATAAAAGCAGGTCTTGGAACTCAAATTGTTTTGTAAAATGGCTCTGATTGAGAGTCAACAATGTAAATCTAAGCAAGCCACCCATAACTGGATAATAACCATTGCATGTTCGAATAATTAATGTATTACTGGCACTCAGAAGTATTTTCTTTTTAAAAAAATATTTGCGCTGTTGAAAAATAAATCACCGTCAGCAAGTTCCTCTTTCAGCCAGAAGAATGTATGCAAAATAAAAATCAGCAAAATACTACTGGAAAACAAGTTTCCCAATTAAGCTACTGTGAAATCACAATGCATATAAATTATTGAGCTACAACAGCACATTTCAACTAACTGACTTTTAGAAAGGAAGGGAAGAACTCTAATCAATATGAAAGTGCTTAATAATAATTTATCTAGTAGAGATCACACAACTAGATTAATAAATTGTTTAGGCATCACCAGGCTGCCCATTAGTTTAACAATCAATGCAATCAAATTTGTAATATACACTATCACCAGCAACAAGAATGCTTCAGGAAAAGAAATCCTCTCAGAGAAAATATTTTTATCATCTGTAACAAAATCAAGTAACTGGGAGCTGCATTAAACTTGATTACAAGATGTTTTTGAAAGTAGCTATATTTTTTAAAAATCCAAGTTAAGTGACTTAGGGAAAAGAGACAGATAGAAACTTTCAACAGGAAAGCCTAATACTGCAGCCTTATATGAGACGGTCCAACTCTAGTTGCCATTGCACTTACCATTTATCTTCCTGTTTTAGACTGACCAGTAAAAAGTGATAGGATATAAGTGAAGGAAGCTTACTTTTAAAAGCTTTTAAGAAACAAAAACAAGCATTAGAAACAATTATTGTTGTCCTACTAAATACATCGTTGGCAGAAGACTTTAATATGTTGTAAGTATTATGCCAAAAGAGCTTATCAAGACCTGATATGGTAAAAAACTATATACAACAGTATCAAAAAATGCAGTTCTCACCAAGAGTCAACTTTTAACCTCTGAATATAGATAATAACTTTCTCAGTACACGTACAGTGGTAATCTGAGAGCAGAAGTAAGTGCAAGATGGAGTCTGTTCATTGTAAACAAGTATTAGTAAGAATAAACAAAAACAAATTAGTTGTGTAAGAAATTCTAAGTTGAAATCAGATTTGATGTGTCATTTTGCAATCTCCAGAAAAGGTTTACAGTTTTTATCTGCTGCAAAATGCAAAGGCTTTTTCAATTCCCATTCACACTACATAACTACAGTTATCTAAAAACATGTTATGACAAGCATCTATAAAATGATAGGCATGCTTAGTCACACAGCTGCCCTGATTAGAAACTGTTGCTAAAGAAAGTAAACACATCACTTGTCATTTTGTTTCAATTTTCCTCTTTTAAAGTTTAAAGAGCATTCAAAGTAAAACCTAAGGCAAGACATAACCAGAATACTAAATACTAGTCTAGAGAACACATTTTTTTTCATGTATTATTGTATATGCCACTTTAATTTCATATGATGTTTAAACAACAACACCTGTACTCTATATTCCTTTATATATAACTTAAAACACTTTTGGTAGGGCTGTTACTGCAAAACTACATCTATATATTCTTGCAGTGTATTAATTAGGTCCAGATGAACATACAATTTCAGTAATACATGAGAGTGCGAAAGCTTCTCTTCCAAAGCAGTCTTCCACCTTTTACCTTTCCCCTCCAAAAAATTTGATGTATAAAAGTAATAAAAATTATGCATAGTGATAGAAGTGCTTTCCATTTTAACCACTCCTCTTCCCTTCTTATCCTACATTTTTGCCAAGTCCAGCACGCCAACTTTAGCAGTTTCTATTCATGTAGGGTTTGAAATTTAAAAATGTAGATAAGCAACAAGGATGGACAAACTGTGGCAAGCAATTTAAGCACAGAGACTAAATACTATTATCTCAAGACAGATGTAAGAATAAAACCAGTAAAGGCTGTGGTGGCCAACATTATCTAGCTTTCCCCACTCCAAGATGCAGAATATAGGCCACAACCTCCTAAAAGCAATAGAATCTGAGGGAGCTGCTGCCATCCCAGGACTGTGGGATGGCTCCCCAGCTTCCTATCACTGCAGCTCTCTGCAGCAAGAAGCACGGGTCTCACAGATGAGCCAGGAAGTTTTGACAAGTAGCTTACAGGGTCATACAGACAGGCAACCCCAAAAGACGCTACATTAAGATATTACAGCAAAATGAAATTTCACATTTGGCACTACAGAAGTCACTATCAGTAAGTACTATTTCTAAATTACATCAGACGACTGTTACATGCTATTTACCCAAGTATGCTTAATTATATTTGGAACACACTAAAAGACAGTATGAGATCTGAATTCTTGGTCTTCATCACCCTGAAGGAAAGACATGCTGAAAGCAATTTTCTTTTAGAGTGAGAACATATGGAAATAAATTACCGTCTGCTTTTGGATGCAAGTCCCTCAAAACACAGTGAGCAAAAGTAACTGATACCTGTAAGCAAAATCAAAGGAACTATTTTGCTTCCTCCCCATCTTTACTAAAAACACTAAGGGGCAGAGGAGGAGGAAAATGTCCTGCTGAGAACAGGAAATAGTTTATTTTCTAACATCTCCTAGGATGTCTCAGAACATACATAATAAATTCTTTGCAACCCTACAGAAAATTCTATGGTATAGAAAATAAAACAGGTTTTTCCTTCACAGGAAGTAGCTGAGAAACTAGCAGTTCATCTTTGATTGATGTATGAAGTTGCACCTGTGAAGGAGAGCAAAATCCCCTCCTACAGACTAGAGTTGTTTTAATAATGTAAAAGAGCATTGTGTGAATTGCTTATTCATTGTTTCCTCACTAGGAATAGCTGTAACAGTAAAAGGTATCCTGCTCATGAGAACCTAAAGCATTTGTAACATGGTTTGCATTCATTTAACTGATCTGGTCAGTAGAAAAAAAGTCATACCCTTTGACTAAAAAAATTTAGAAGCTGACTCCTCTGATAGCACCATTTTGTTAGTCCTGCAGGATGAGTCTTCAGAGGCAGAGCATACCTAAATTACTAATATAAATAATGTACAGATTATAGCAGAGGACAAATTTTCCCCCACCATCATAATCTTTCAGTCTCCTTTAGTAATGATTTAGATGTTCTCCTCATCTAGTTTTACACAGGGTCAAAAGGGAGAGTGATTTTAGGTTCCATATGAAATTAACATTGCCCTTTTTGTTCTGAAGTATATTATTCTTAGTAAGTTAAACATAAACCAAAACCAGCAATTCAAACAAGCTTAACAGTGTGAACTGGTTTAAAATTTACACCTTCAGGCAGAGTAGGGCACTTCCTGATGGGAACATCAGGATGGGTGATTCCCATCACCTTCCACTTAGAAAAATTATTTTACTGAAACATTTCAATTTCCAAGGAAAAAATTTAGTATCTGAACATCTTCACTTAATGGAAGTGTTACATCACCAGCTTGTAGGAAAAATAACACGACATCATCATACAAGAGAGTAACTACACTACTGAATATGTAGCAATTCACTCAGGAGAACAATGAAATACTGAAGAGAAAACAGCCAACAAGAAGATGGCAGTTCAATAACTCGTATAAAAATAACATAATAAAAAAATTCTTTTGCATTTCAATTTTTCACCGTAGAATTGTACTTACATTGTCTATGAAATTTGGCTTAAATCCTCCCTCCTGTTGTCGTCGTAATTCCTCCTGTTCCCTCTGGCGTAGCATCTCTTCTTCACGACGTCTGTGTTCTTCTTCATGTCTAGAATATTTTTCAAAATTATGTCAGCTTAGTCTCTTGACCTGTTCAGGCTTGCACTTAGTCTCTTGCACTTAGAAGTAAGATCAAGCACATAAACAGAATTGGTCGGTAATTATTTTTCACATAGTGTAAGGCACTAATATACTCAAACTTGAGGAGTTTGAGTACTTTTGAAGTTTCAGGGTTTTTTTTTTTTAACCGGAATACAAGTAATTTCAATACCAATACATTCTATACCTTCTCTTCCAGTTATATATTGATAAACAGGTTAAAATAATCCATTTTTTAAAAAGCCAATATGGATTAAAACATTTCAATGCTGCCAAAAGACGCGTTTTTAATTCTGAGATGTGATTGTGCTGTTCTTTTTTTCTTATTGACATTTATTGTGATATTTGACACAAAAAGTGTAAATCAATATGATGATACTATGTCTATTTTCTTAAACTTTAGAAGAGGCATTAAAACAATTATTTGCATAAATCTTAAATAGATCTTAAAAGAAAAACTGTTTGCAACATACTAGAATATCAAGTGAAAATACCTTCCAAAATCCCTTGTCAGACTCTAAGATTGCAATATTATGATTCTATATACAGATCACTGCCCATAAAATTTAGAAGCATGTTTCTATTACAGCTATGCTTCAGTCACATTAAAATAAATATGAAACAAAAAAATGGGCTAAGACATTTCTGTGCTATTTAGAAACCTCAGAAATTTACAACAAAACTAGCAGAGCTGAAATAAGTGAAAAAAATCAAGCAACACTTGAAACCACTCTTTTATATTAGCATTATATTAACATTATCAGAAACATCACACATTATGCTTTTGAAAAGCAAGTTCAGTTAACATATCTAAATTCACGCGGGCCTACAGTGGCTGCATGCCACACCTCTGCACAGTAGAAGACAAAATACCTCAATTGTATCTGCTTGCGTTTTTGAAGTTCTTGGTTTCGAAGTTCTTCCAAACGCCTCAATTCTTCTTGACGACGCATGAGATCTAACAGGATTAAAAGTGTATTTAAATATAAAAGCTGTCAATCAATAATGTGGCAACACAAAAATTATTACTGTCAGACTACAGTTCTAACATTCAATTTTTTAAACAAAATTTTCAATGCATTTAACTCATCTCTTTCCATTAAGCTAAGTCTAGTACTTGAAAAAACACTGGATCCGTGGCTTACAAACACGGAAAGGTACAAAATGGGCAAAGCCTCCAGACCAGGTTACAGAAACAGAAATCTTAAATTCTCAAAGAAAAGGAAAAAACTCTCTCAGTGCCTTAAATCACATCCTGGTTTTACATCTAGGACAGGGCATCAATCTTCTCACAATGCTATATACTGCTAAAGTCACAGTACTACAAAAACCGCTGCAATATCTGTGGACTTTCATACTCTCTGCTACCTATTGCGGACCACTGCACGGCACACATCAGAAAAAGAAAAGTGGTATGAACGTCAGGTGCATGAAGTCTCAACCTTCATGGAGATCTATCACGACTCTGCTTACTGCAACTTACAAATGACTAGTCTTTTAACCCCAAAAAAAAGGCACAGCCACAGCCTCTTAAGTAGCACTTAAAATGCTCTTAAAAAGCAGGGCATAACTCATAGTAATTACTTTTGCTGACCAGTCACATTATTGATTTCTGCCTGGAAATCTATGCTTTCTTCAATGAATATTAATATTACCATTTGTTAGAAAGCAGTTCTTTATTTTTTAACTTCATAGGATATTGGCCACATGATATTATTAATACAAACCACAAATAACATTTTACCATACCACCCATTACATGCCTTTTATGCTTTAGTTCAACTATTCTGCACATTTTCTCTACACATTTCTTCACTATACTAATTAAAATATCTTTTCAGTTATGCAAGTCATTTTCCTCAAACTTGCATCAGCATAAATTATTACAACTTAAAATTTTACTTTAATATCCAAAAACTACAATGGCCAGTACATTTTGCCAAAATATCATGTATTTGTTTTCTTTTTGAACAAAGAAGATTATCAGATTTTTTACTCTCACAACATCTCTGTTGACATTAGAAGTCCTTTCTGAAGCACATTTTACAGGACTGCTTTTCCATTCTCTTCTGCAAAATTAACACATTTCACACTTCAATGGATATGAC
Organism: Gymnorhina tibicen; assembly: GCA_013399875.1. Classification (NCBI taxonomy): domain Eukaryota; kingdom Metazoa; phylum Chordata; class Aves; order Passeriformes; family Artamidae; genus Gymnorhina; species Gymnorhina tibicen. The sequence continues at coordinate 311,222 of VXAZ01008674.1, read as the reverse complement.
TACATTGAAGATTCACTCAAATCACAAAGTCTGAGGGCTGCTTCTTTCCAACTATGCTTGCCATAGAAGGCCTGGCCACTGTTATCCTGATCATTGGGCAGTGTCACAAACACACTTTTTTTTGCTTTTAAATAACTTCTAGGTTACTTCAGAGTACAAGTGTACTCTTCTTTTAAAATAAACCTTTGCTTCAGGGTATTACCGAGACCAAAAACTAACCCATTCTGTACACAACACTGTCCACTGTGGGAAAAGATGCCTTTTCAGTTCTTTGTTCTTTCAACTTTAGGCAGCATTCCCTATTTCTTGTCCACACAGGCACAGGACTGTCTACTTTCTCTCTACCACTAATTACTACAAATTTATCATTTACTGTCCTTTGTTCTTAAGGCATAGCACTCTACTGTTCTCAGTGTTCTCTTAATTTTTCTCCATAGCATAGTTGTGATTATTGCCTTTCCTGAAATTGTTAGTATTTCTAAAGTTCAACATAGCAAATTATGATTCATTATCATTTGACAACTGCCAAATCTCGGCAGAAAGCCTTACTAAGCCAGGTGAAAATACAGATATAGAGGTTCACATTCTGCACAAGAGCCATTCATATTAAGAGACCTGCAATGTTGGTAATTCTTGACTGGCAGGCCATTTCTCTGAGCAGAAAAAATCTGCACTAAAGCAGCTGTGCGGAAAAAAAAGAAAACAAACAGAGAGCATTATTATTAGCCTCCGCACTTTCTTGCGCTTATAAAAGGGCAAGGTCTTCATTTTCTCTTCAACCTTCCACATAGCAGAGAGCAGAAGGTGAAAGTTCTCTCACCTCAGAAGTTAATCCTACAGGCTGAAATATCAATTCCACAAAGACTTTTAAGCAGCTTCAGCTGCTGATTTTTCAGGTTCTAAAGATGGAAAATAAATGCCAAGCTTCCATATAATCAATAAAAAAATTAGGCTTCTGGTTAAATTCAGTCACATTTTCCAGTATTTTCATAATCTATTCAACCATCATTATGAGAGAATATTTACAAATGTTTGATGCATACCACCAGTACATAGATCAGAAATACCATGCAATTTACTTACACATGGAAACATGTATTCTGCTTTACGAATTACTTCTGACTCAGTTCGTCAAAATATGACACTTAAAAGTGAAAAATTACACATATCAAAAGAATTAAATCTACCTTCAGAATTAATATCACACCACAAAAACCTGAGTAATCACACCAACATGTTCTAGAGTTCAAGTCCTACTAGCTCTCATAAAGCAGTTTCAACACAACCTTCACTGCAAGAGTATATGGACCAGTAAGCTCATCCTTCCTGTCTTCTTTCTAACTCCTACATAATTAAAACATGACATTTTATATTGTATTTCATAATGACTGCTTCAATACATCTTTAAATTTGACTTTGTGCACCAGGGATACAAAAATACTAATTCTAGGTTTTGATGCCTTAGAAACTTCATTGTATTTTTCTACAGAATCCCGTGATGCAATCAATATTCTTGGCATGGCATGAACTTAGACCCACGCTGTTCAGAGTAACAACAGGCAGCTAATCTTTGAAAATATATACAAGTGAAAAAAACTCACCTCATTTTCATACATACTGAAGCTGAGGAATTGAGAAGATTAAAACAGAACAAATACTTACTAATCCCTAGAGCTTGGAAAATTAAATGTCGGCAGGTGACTAAGAAGAAACCTAACTATCTTAACAAAACTCTAAGTTATCTGGTACCAAAGAGGTACTCTGCTAACCAAACTGTGAGGGGAAAAAAACCTCCTCCTACACTAAAAAACCCACATTTCCTCACTGGAATAGTAACACCATATGCATGCATGTTTTAGTGGCTCTTTAATGGAAGGAATAATTCTCTCTTTTTTCATATAAAACTGGCATTTAACAAATATTCAAAAAGCAGAATATCTTTTTCTTCATGTTGTCCTTAAAAGAAACCCTAATATCCAAAAACATACCTACGATGTTTTCCCATGTTTTACCATCAAGAGCTTTTCTATCTTTATGAAGAGACCACTGTCATCTTGTCTCAGTTTAACATGTAATTAAGACATGAATTTAAGAAAAAGTAATCTCAAGTCTTGCCCTCAGTACAGGCAACAGGTGAATAAATTTGAAGGAAATTAAAGAGTATGAGTTTGGGAACTGGATCATTAGCACTGTTAAATATTAACAATTAGACAAGTCAACAGGAGAGTTATCCAACCTGTATCTTAAGCACTGAACCATCTTTACAAACCTCAGTCACACATACACACAAAATTATAATGTGTGTCTAACTGCCAAGGGAGGGCTGTACTGTGTATTGTTGGCAGTATTCTTGGATCATATTAACATGCACATGCCTCACCTGTAACATCCACCTGTGCTTACAAGGAAACTTAATGCTTCAACATTTTTTCTTGGAAAATAAAGCAAGAAACAGTTGTCATTTCAGGTGCTGCAGCAACTATCTGGCATTTCAAAACAGTTTTCTATGTTATTACACTCTCTGTAAGACCTTATGCTTTTTATGTTATTATATAGTTATGTTTTCATGTTATTATTTTCTGTATAAGACTTTCTGTTCTGTACAAGACCTTATAAAAACAGCATGGCTCCACACTGGAAGCCCATGTGCCTATTCAAGAAAAACTGGCTAAGTAAACTTTTTCCTAAAGACAAATTTAGGAAGTGAATAAAACAGTCTTAAGACAATCACCTCTTAATCAATTTCTTAAATAATTTCTGCAAATCATCAAGGAGTATGTGCACAGAGAAGTATTCCTTCCTTTTTCTCAGTTAAATGCATTTAATTAAATAGTAGCCAGCAAAATGTCCAAGTATACAGCTCAATATGCTACACAAAAAAAAAATCTGATGAAACAAATTTAATACTAGTAGATTATCTGGCTTTACCTTGCCTCATCAGCATTAGCTGATGCTCATGTCTAGCTGCTTCCATTTCTGCCTCTAGTTTCTCTTTGGCTTCTCTAATGTTCCTGTCAACCTGTTCACGCTGCTGCTTTTCCATCTCATCAAGAGCCTTCCACCGTGAAGCATACTCAAACTCAAATGTTCCAGGCTGAGCAAAGCGTGGGGGCTGTTCTCTTTCCCTAATAAAAATTTTGCAGTAAAAATGTAGAGAAGGACACATTTAGATCAACAGCTGTAACAGCCAGAGAACGCATAAACAATCACTTCAAGTGTAAATCTGACTTTTTATCAACCTGTCAGATGACTACATTCTTAACCAGACAAAGCTTAAATCAGACATTAAGGCAAGTAAAAAGACAATTTTTCAAAAATTGTCCAAATACAGATTCAATTTATTCAATTTTAAGATAAAAATTTGTATTGACATCAGTAGAAAACACTAATGTGCAAAACTAGATTATATGTGTTCAGCCTTCTAAAGCAAGCACTCAATTAATAAAACCAGTTATTTAAATAAATATCAAAGCTTACTAAACAGCCCAGAATATCAGACAGAATCTGTGAACTTAAAATGAGCCCGCATTTTCCATTCTAACACTAATATTGTACCTAACAGTGACAAATTTTTAAGAAGTGTTGTTCTACAGTCTTACCAGAACTAACATTTTAGATTCAAGCAACATGAATGGCAAATTATAATATTAAAAATTAGTATTTTCAGATTAGGGGACTTCTATCTCATGATCGAGATTCACTTTCTCATGTCATGCTCAAAGTTTTACCTGAACTGTGGAAGTTGCAAGGATTTACATGCCAGGGAGGCTGCGAACAGTTAAGGGACTATTCAGAGAACATAAAGATCTGTGGTTATTCAAAATCTCTGCAGGATTAAACCACAGCCCTAATCCATAAAAGACTATAGTTTGCTGGCAACAAGCTCCCACTGACTGTAGTGTAGGCCAAGAATCTCTCTACTACAGTAAATGCACAGAATGTTAAACCAACATGCCAAGTCTGAATTTTACTATGATTGGGAAATTTGGAAAAGCCCTGTTTAATCCTTTGACACAAAACAGCACAACCTACAAAGCACTACTTCCTGCTACACAAACTCAAAAGTAAAAATCAGTGTATATTTACAAAGGTAACTAAGCACAAAAATAATGTTTTATAAAATAAAGCTAACGACAACTTACTTGTGGTACTGTTGTGTTTTTTGCATCAGTTTTTCTGGGAGTCCATCCTCATCATCAAATTGCTCCATTGGTTCTACAACAACAGGTCGAGGTGTTCTGGAAAACATTTTCAATTTAATAGATGAATCATTAATGAAGCAATTACAACTTATTTTAGCATTATGAAGAAACACTCCAGAAAGCTAACATGTAATTCCTGTGTCTTGTCTTAAACCACAGAATTCCAATGAATCCTGATTTTAAGAATTACCTTTGAAAAATAATTGTTTCTATGCCCAAATCCAGCTATTCTGCCTAGAAACCTCAATTTACTTCACACAAATCTGTTTTGTTTTTTTTTAAAATACCAAAACCATCTACCAATAATTACAAAATATTTAGGAAGGAACTACCTTTTTTTTTCATCAGTGAGACTCCACAGAGCCCATGATTGTACTGGGCAAGCAACAAATCCAAAACAGAGCGGCACAACCTATTCATATTTCTACCGACTTTAACAACTTAGTTTTCCAAGTTATTCTACAACTGAAGACAGCTTGATAATTTGGTATTAATATTACAGTGATAATTAGAAAAACATTTCTGTTTAAGTTATTTAAAACCCATTCTTTGAACAACCATAGGCTCACAAATCAGAATCCTAGTTTATCTCTGAAAACAGCTTCCTTGAAATGTAGTAACCAGAGGCAAGTATGAGCCAGTACTGCCAAAGAGAGCAGTGTAAGAACTCTGAATTGTGTAAAAAGCTCTCTGCATCAGTCTTGGGAGCAGAGCTTACAAAACATGAGGAACTAGAGACACGATTTTCAAAACACCAGCACTCATTTATTGTGTTCCATGCCTTTATTTCACTTTGCAGATCTTGCCCTACTGCACCAGTCCCCCTCTGCAAAAAACAAAAACCCAACCAAAACCAAACCAAACAAACAAATGACCCCCCAATATATTTTACTCAAGTTTAGATTAAAAAGATGAAGTCTAGAATCACAGGGCACAACACAGCAACTGTTTTTTCTGATGTTGTCTGCATGGCAATTGCTGACAGTTCTGCTATTTAAATGCAACTGAACTGTGGTGCTAACAATTTATGACTTAAAACAACAATGTTAAAATGCTAATGTTTTGAATGTGTAGTTTTGATACATTTATATAGGAATTGAAAGATGTTCTGATCAGGCAAAGAGTTTTCAGTTAAAAAAGGTAAAACTTTAGACTAGACTCTGAGGCAAAACATCAAAGTGGATGGCAGCAGATTCATGCAACTTTGCATTAGGGAACATGTCACCTAAGCAAGAAAATGATCAAGTGCTTTTTATTCACTCAGGCCATGGTTAGATGGTCATTTCAATTCAACTGACCTATCCAGCTGGTAAAACAAGAATACCCTCCCCTCATATCCCAGCTTCTTTTTCCCTGCCACATCTCTCATGCCAAGAATAGCACCCATGTAAGTGAACCACATTACTTCCCTTGTTTGGCTCACCACGCTTCCATTCAATTACTAATGCCAAGAAAACCCCCGGAATAAGAACAAATTGCTGACATCTCCTGATAACAGTAAAGATGTATTCAGATTAAATTTACTATGTAACCACCAAGTCAGTTCAGTAGCACACAAGATTTAAGAAATTATCACAAGAAATTGGAGTTCCAGACCCCTTACTCACCTGCCATCTCCTCCTGCCAACATTTTCTCCTGCCTTATTCTCTGTTGAACCTGACATTAGCAAGCACCTTCCTGTGCTTAAGCAGACTGCAACAGACCTCCAAACTAATGAATGCTTTTCTGTTGTTTTAGCAAGTACAAGTGGCTTATGGAAGTCTCATGAAGTTCTCAAGCAGATAAAAAAACTGTACAGCCAGGGCAGGAAAAGAGCTCCACGTTACCCAATTCAATGGCATCAAGTTTTCATGCTAAGAAACCACAGCCTTATTTTCCCAATGAGATTCAGAAAAATAAAAAATAATCATAAATATGTATCATTTCACACAGTTTTTAAGAAAGCATTTTAAAACGTCAGTTTTGACTGTGTTAAAGTACAGCAGTTAACAACTTTCTTTGCAAGTACAGAAATAAGAAATGCAAGAGAAGTGCTGCTATTTGCAAGCTTGCTTGTCCTTGAAATAGATTGTTTTCCAAATATCACTAGTATAAACCTCTTCAGAAACTCAGTCTTCATTTTAAAGCAATGAGAAAATCCTGGCCTTAGAAGCCACATATAATTTTTGAGATAGAAACACTTTCTTTAGTTTACAGAAATATCAGCAATGTCATGCACTGTTTTGTTAAGAAACAGAGGAATATTATTTTGTCACTTTGTTACTGGGATCAGGAAGAGTACAACCAATGAAAAAGTCTCAATAGAAAATGCCTTATTATATAGAGAAGGAAAAGTAATACTGCATATGAATAAGAAAAAACCAGAAATTTGCTCTCAGACTCTCATATGGTAATAAGAAATCTTATAAACAGTAAGCAGAGAAAGATGGTTTTCTTTTAAAAAAAAAAAAGAAAGAAAAAAAAGAGCATTTGTGGTATTCATGTAAAACACTTTAATTTCTAACCTCATGGCTTTCAGAATTTGAAAACAAAATAAGAACCAGGGAATACCATGAATGCAATTTTTTTTCACATCAGGAAGATATACTCAAAAATTCAAACAAAAACCTGTGAACTTACGTTGTAAGCAAGAATGCCCCATCACTGCATCTTTCTAGAGCTTTCCGTGCTGGAGGTTTTGCCGCAAACTCTACGAAACCTTTCCCTGTAGCTCTGCCACGATCATCTACTACAACAACCGCTCTTTCCACTGGCCCGAATTGCGAGAATGCTTGTTCCAGCAGCTCATTGGAAACCACAGGCGACAGATTCTTCACAGTTAAGGCAGCTCCGTGGGTAGCAAATCGAATTCGCAGTGGTCTGCTCTTCAAAATAGTACCATCAAGTTCTGCCTTTGCTATTTCAGCCAGGGTCCTAGATTCCTTTATCAAGATATAAAATATTTCATATCTTTTATTTTCAAAGACAACAAATATCAATTTTGAGTGTCCCCTCACTCAAAAAGTAGCAAAGTTGTTTTCCTTCACTTGTGCACATTGGCATCAGGATCATTCAACTTTTTGTCCCCCCCAATCAAACACCCAAACCAAACCCAACAACAACAAAAAACCCAACAGACAAACCAACAAAGTCTCTGCCCTCTGATTGAAAAAAAAAAAAAAAAAGCATTCGTTAACCCTCATGGTTTATTCTAAAAAACAACATAGGTGCAATTTTTTTGTTGCACATTAGAGGACTTAGCAAATTCTCATTGTGATGGTTCTGCTCTAGAAAGTTTTGAGTAGAGTTGGAAACTTGATGCTTTTCACGTTTACCTATTCAAATGTTTATATCCTGCATCCCTAGCTCCACGCAGCAGGAAATGGTATTCAAAGATTACACTACAGGATCTAAGGTGTTTTGGGTTGGGTTCTTGTTTTGCTTTTAAATAAGTGAAAATATCGCACTTGCTCTCCATGGATGTCCAATTCAAATTCCATCAGCAAATTATGAAATTACCTTCTTTGCTCATATATTCATTCTTCTCACATTTATGGGCTTTCTGCACCCCCCATCCATGAGACAGTGTAAACCAACAACTATCTTTTTTCTCACTTCAAAAATCTTCACCAGGTTTGATACCTGCAATCCCTGACATTTAAAGAAATTCTTCTTTATATCTTTCTTCACAGTTCAACTGGCTAGGCAAGCTGTTCAATATATATATAGTTTCCCTAAACGTAACGGAAAAGGGAAGTTCACATAAAAACTCTATCTAATCTCTATTACACACAAAACTGAGTAACGAGATGTAAATATATCGCACTTCCTCCAGAAAATTGCTATTTCAGGCTGGGGAATTCTCAGGGTAAAAGATGCATGGCAGAATGCCACAAGTATTTTAAGATGACAACCAAAAAGGGGAAATAAAACCTAACCAGTAAAATATATGGAGAAATCATAACTAGACACCTAAAAACTCTCTAAAGCTATTCCCAGAATGATACAAATCGGTGCATTCTGAACAGAGCAATCATGAAAACTAATCGCGCACATTAAACTAACATTTAAATACAGTATCATAAACTTTTCGGATGATTCCTTTTTTTGCATGCTTAACTCGAGCATGTTTAATCAAATACCGTATTACCCCTACAAATCTGGTCTTATCTGGGCACAAGTAATTTAAACAACCCGCAGTCCGCAACCTTTGTAATTCCGTGATTTATGCTCTGCGTTCACGATGTGCGAGCAGCGTTATTTCGAAACAACCTTGTCCAGTCTTTAAAATTAGCTGCATTAAGTGCCATGGGGTGAGGCGGGGATCGAAACGCCAGGGGCTGGGAGGGCCCTGAACGCAGGGGTCTGGCTTGAATGCGTAGAGGCGAACAGGGGAGGGGGGAGAAGGAAGAAGAGGCGGGGAGACCACCGCTAGCAGCGAGGAGGAAGAGAATGAGAGGCAGATGCTGCCTTTTTTTACACCCGCCGAAAAGGAGGGGAAGGGGCGGGGGACAAGGGACCGAAGCCTCCCGCTTTCAGAGACAGCCCCAGGGTAACGGGGCAGCCCCAGGGGCCCGCCCGGATCCTCACCAGGCGGATGAAGCCGAAGCCACGGTCCCGATTGATGAAGACCTCGCTGGGCTCCCCGTAGCGCTCGAAAAGGCGCTTGAAATCCTCCTCGGTTATATCAGTAGGCAGATTCCCCACGAACAGCCGGCAACGCTGCGTGTAGCTCTTCTCGCCAGGTTTGAGGAAGCTCTTGATATCGATGGTGAACCCAACCTCCTGCTCCTCATCTCCGCCACCTTCTTTGCTCGGCGCCAGCGCCATGGCCGCCGCCGCCTCACTCTCAGCTTCTAGGCCGCGCAATCCTTTCAGGTTGCCGCCGCCGCCACCCCCCACCATGCCCAGCGGCGCCGCTGGGGAGCTGTTTTCGATCCGCACTTGCTTCAGGTTCCTATTCGCGGCCATATCCGCTCCTTCCTCGCGGGTTCTCCCTCGGGGGAACGCGGAACCGTGCTCAGCAGCCGCCGCCTCCGACCCTCAGCCAGTTCAAAATGGCGCCGCCCCCAACCCCGGCGAGTCGTGCCGTCCCCGCGGGAAGCCCCGCCCCCCTGCTCCGCTCCCGCTCACGGCCGCGCCGCCGCCGCTCCTCCTCGGCTCCGGCGCACGGGCGAACCTGCTCCGGGCCCATGAACGTCCGTCTTTCCCTGCCTGCCTGAGGGCAGCCGGCGCAGCCGTGTTGTATTAGAGCAGTGGTCTCCTCAGCCCATCCCCAGGCAGAGGACCCCCTCGCTGGGGTCTCTCCCGAGGGGAAGGCAACCGGGTGGGATGCCCTGTGGGTGTCTGGTCGCTGCGGGAGAGGGAGGCAGGCGTGACGCAAGAGACGCTGAGGCGGCGGCGGGGATAGCCGGGGGAGTCACAGAACCACAGAATCAATCAGGTAGGAAAACACCTCTTGAGATCATCGAGTCCAACCTGTGGCTGAACATCGCCATGTCAAGTAGAGCATGGCACTGAGTGCCACGTCCAGTCTTTCCTTAAACACCTCCACGGACAGTGACTCCACCACCATCCTGGACAGCCCATTCCAGTGTCTAATTACCCTTTCTGTGAAGAGATTTTTTTCCAGATGTCCAACCTAAACCTGCCCTGGTGCAGCTTGAGGCTGTCCTCTTGTCCTATCACTTGCTGCCTGGGAGAAGGGGCCAACCCTAACCTGGCTACACCCTCCTTTCAGGCATTAGTAGAGAGTGATAAGGTTTCCCCTGAGCCTCCTTTTCTCCAGGCTGAACACCCCCAGCTCCCTCAGCTGCTCCTCACAGGACTTGTGCTCCAGACCCCTTCCCCAGCTCTGTTGCTCTTCTCTGGACTCCTTCCAGCTTCTCAGTGTCATTCCTGAACTCAGGGGCCCAGAACTTGGCACAGCACTCGAGGTGTGGCCTCAGCAGTGCTGAGTACAGGGGGACGGTCACTGGTCACTGCCCTGATCCTGCTGGCCACGCTATTGCTGATACAAGCCAGGAAAGACTGTCCAGGCACTGCGGCGCAGCATGGGAGGACCTGTGGACAGAGAGGGCAGAAAAAGCATTCACCAAGGCAGATGTGGGAGACAAATATGAGTGGAGAGAGGCCTTATTACACTGCTTCCAGGACAATTTCTTACAGAGCAACAACTTTTCATTATAAAGGGAATTACTTTCTTCTGAAAGAAGTCAAATATTTCCTTCCTCGGGCACCCCATCCTGTAGCAAAGACTATGGATCTCCCTCATCTGCAGCACAAGACTGTGGTTTGCTCTCGTGCCAGATGCCCAGCTGCTTCTTTTGATTTGTGTGCTTCAACAACTAGTGCATGGTTTCTCAGAATTACTTGTTTCATTAATACAACTCTAGCACTGAAAAAGTCCAGACCATCTTATGAGGTTAGTAGTTACTTCAGTTAGTGTGTGGCATATACTGTTCTTTGGAAAAAGCAATATCAAGCGTAATATTCAAGAACAAATTAATTCTACAACAGGCATGAATGTGTTGCTTGGGGGTTTCTTTATCTATTGAGGAATATTTAAAATTCCTCTGAGCTTGTTGTACCACTTGAGGTACAACAAAGATCTCACTCCCTTTCTTCCTATCTCTGAGCTTGTTCAAGGACCTTGAGAAGACAAATTCTTCTCTTTCTGAAGCAGATTTGTGGGTGTAGGGCATCAAGCTAAACACAGATTTCAACCTCTGAAATTCAGAAAATACAGGTGATAAGGGAAGAATATCTACTCACAGCAAAGGCAGGAATTTGGGCAGTGTAGGAACATGATGGAGGCATTAGAATAGCAGTATTGGGTCCCTAAAGCTTAATCATCTTGACTGTCCAAAGAACAGTGGTTTTTAGTATATTTAGGATTCAATAACAAGTGTTAAGACACAAGTGTTAAAGAAGGAAGCAACTTACAGCAAACCAATAACTTTCTAAAATGGGTAAGTATGAAAAGGGAGTGAATTATATGTTAGGAATGATGTGACTATACACTGCAGATGTGTACTCATCAGTAGATTGGAAAAAGGAGATGCAAAGTAGTCTGGTTGTTAAGTTTTTACTAATGTAGTGTAATAAAATTGTCATGGTTTTCAAACAGAGATTTACAAATTAGGTTAGTAGTAAAAGCTGCAACCATTTAAATACACAACCGCAATTTCCTGTGTACTATAAAAAGGTCAGCAGGAAGAGCAAGGAGTGTTTACAAATTCCATGCTGTTCCTACTTCTCCTTAACTGTAGCAATATCTCAATAAAAAATGATAGTTCAGTAAAATAGAACCACAAAATTCCACCTTCCAGAAACAAGGAAATATATCTGAAAGTGTATATATATATATATATATATATAAATGTGCTCATGGATCCATACAGTATCTTAATTAGTCAGATTCACAGTACAACCATAATGCTTGCACTTCTTTTAGCATTTTTGAGAAGGAGCTATTTGCACATGCCCTACAGTCAAACATTTAAGGGTAACATACAAAAAGAGCCTGGTATCCGCTGTGTTCAGTCATTTCCTCACCTTCATTTACACATCACTTCACGGTTTACTCATTCATCAGAAGAGCCCCAGACAGTTTATCTCCCAAAGTGCCCAGAGTCTTGGTGGCTTGGTGACTACTACACCTTGCCACTGACACCAGTTAACCAATAAATATTTTGAAAGGAGAAAAAAGGGTTCCTTAAAATTCTTGTTCGAATGTTTTCCTTCTGCTATAAACATCCACTGAAATCTTTAGGGCTTACTAAATCCAATTCATATAATGGAAGGAGATATCCTAGGCTGTTCCAGACACTCTCCATAAGTTTGGTATTGTTATATTTAATATTTTGAATGCAATTGAACTACATTAATAATTTCAGAAGAGTGAGGGAGAAATAGTTATAATCACATGGTAATTTGCATTCATTCTGTAATTATTGAGGGGTTATATGGAAGCCTGAATTTATTCAACTTGGCATTCAAACGGCCACAACAAACAGCCCTGATTTTGACTAACAAAGTCTAGTTTGACGTGGAATTTATTTAACGACCTTAAAACAGTCATGACTTCCTCATTTCATGAAAGGAAATGAAATCTCGAGATTTCAATGAAAATCATTTCGTGAAGTTTCAGCCCATTTCGCTGCACTTCCTTTCCTTCCATTCAATTTCATTGTTTTCACTTAATTTCAGAACTTTTGTTTTTTTCAATTTCATTTCATGTCATTATATTTCCTTTCCTCTCTTTTCATTTCACTTCATTCCTTGATTTCTCATTTAATTTCCTTTCATGAAATGAAAATGAGGATTTCATGAAAGGAAATGAAACATCCAGATTTCAAGCAATATCATTTAATGAAGTTTTGGCTCATTTCACTGCACTTCATTTCATTGTATTCCATTTATTTGTTTTCACTTCATTTCAGAATTTTCTTTTTTTTCACACTAACCTTTTAAAAAGCTTGGGGCTGCGGCTGACGTGACCATCTCTGTGCATGGCCCTAAGGTGAAAGGTGCTGAGGCAGAAATATTGTGGCCCTGCCATGATCCTCTTGGCACGTGTTTTCCAGTCCCAGTATTCCTGGACCTATAGGCTCTTTTACTCTCTCAACCCTAACCCTAGCCCTAACCCTAACCCTTGCCCTAACCCTAATGGCAGCTTGGCACTGTGGCAGAGGTCCTCATCTCCATAGGTGGCACAGACTAAAAAGTGTTGAATCGGCAATGTCGGCACCCTGCCGTGATGCCCTTGCATTGTCTTTCCAAGTGCCAGTGTCCCTGGAGCTGTGTGCTCTGCAGCTCTCTGAGCCTTAACCTGAACCCTAAGGGAAGCTTGTCACTGCTGCTGAAATCCCCATCACCATGGCTGCCCTGGATTCAAAAAGTGAGTAATCTTGGTACCCTGCTGTGATGAAAATCCTTCATTTCATGAAAAGGAAATGAAATCTCGAGATTTCAATGAAAATCATTTTGTGAAGTTTCAGCTGATTTCGATGCACTTCCTGTCATTTCAATTCCATTTCATTGTTTTCACTTAATTTAAGAATTTTTTGGGTTTTGCAATTTCATTTCATGTCATTATATTTCCTTTTCTGTCTTTTCATTTCATTTAATTTCTGTCTTTAAATGTACTGCCAGACTCTGTTTTCTTACTCATGTATTGTTTTGGATTACTGTCTCACAGATGGTTTTGTATTTTAATTTACTACCATAAATACAATATTCTGCATATGCATGAGTATCTATAGTACAATCACTATTCCCTTATTGAGAAGAACATTTATTGGCAAAAAAAAGGAACAGAATTGTGAAAATCAGCAGTATTTTTCATTTTGTCTGCTAAAGAGACTGGTTATGTTTGGTGTATGCTAAAGTGTTCATGCTATCAAGAGATTTGGCTGTATTTCCAAAACACACACCATCCAGCCATGTGCCATATGAGACAGTCAGAAGGAACTGTCCTAGCCTTTAATTTTCTATATCATAGCATTACTTTCCTACCAAATAGCAGCATCCTGCTGAATACCGGGATTGCATCAGACCTCTGAAAGAAAGCCGTGAGAGCTTTTTATGCTGCAAAATTGAAAATTGTACACATCTTGATCTGCAAAGAAAAATCTGAAACTATTTGTAGTTACCCTTGCACAGCTTCAACGTGATTGCTCAGATGCCAGCACTCCAGTGATGACAGCTGTGATAGTGCTGAAACTGACTTCTCAAAAGGCAACTGTAGCTTAGTGCTCAGCACATCTCTGGACTCCCAGGTTTATTTCCTTTTACTTCCTAAAATCTGCAATTAGTCACAGTTAGGATCAGTACTTGTAATACAAGCTGCAGTGGTAGGTCATGACAATGTATCAGGGAGCACTAGAACTGAGAGGTGAATTAGGGCATGGAAGAGGACGCTCCGTTCGAGGAAACAAGGGAAAACACAAAATTCTGCACTGAAGAAGTAGGGAATGAGATAGACAGATAGGTTGACAGCCTGAGGCTGGGATCCTATCCAGAACTGCAAGGCCAGGGAACTGAGGCAAACCTCTGTGCATGACCTAACATAGGTGGGAGCTTAATCTCTTGCCGTTAAAGACAGCGTTCACCTTCAGGTATTGCTCGTGGCAATATCCGGGCAAATTAACTTTAGGGTAAGTATGGTCTCCTCTACTGAGCTTTTCTTACAAAGTCCAGTTGGCTAAGAATATCAAAAACTGTCAAGCTGTGCCAGCAAGCCTGATGGTGTAAACATAACGGAGTGGAGGGAGAGGGGCTTAATGCAATCTGAGTAGTGATGCATTCTTTGTGATTGCCTGGGGATGACCTCATTACGCCACTAATGGAGTGTGAAGAGTGGTTACGGGATCATGTCGTTGCAGTGCCATCTGGTGACAAATACTGGAGTTACCGCTTTAATAGAATAATTCAAGTGGAAATAAACATGGCAAACCTACAATAACATCATCTCTCTGGTTCCAGATGGACAACACGACTTGGATTTTCTGTTTTTAAACCTGGTGGGAAAGCTGCCTTTTTCTGTTCTCTTTTCTTAACACTAGCAGAATTCAGCAACATTCTTTCATTATTTTTACATAGATTGAAATGTACATGAATCACATTTATAAAATCTGTACAACCTAACCTAATATGGTTAGTAGTCACCTAAATTCATGCCATATTAATAGATTTTTTAATGTGACTGAAGACCTGTATTTTGGAATTATCCATGTTTGAGCAGTCAGTACTATTCTTTGAAACAACATTGGTCTCAAGGAAACAAGGACAGAAAATATATGAAAATGTATTTGTTTGTGAAGGTACTTGTCAAATGGATATTTAGGCTCAACAAAAGTGACCTGACTTTTCCAAAGCTACTTTCTCCACTAATATAATCAAGGCATACAATGCACTCCTTTTTGAGTATTTTTCAGCATATTGTCTTTACCTTTTCTGTAGAAGAGTGACAGTAAAGTACTAAGGCAAGCAGGAAGTCAGAGACTTAAGGAAGTATTTCCTAAATATCTCTTAATTTATCTCTAAATGATCATTTGGTGTCCTGTCAGCACATCAGGCAGTAGAGCTTCACTTGGGGATCCAGTAGAATATGGTAGATGGCCAATGGTTGGGGTTTTGTTCTCTTTTACTCCCAATCATCTCTTTTCCAATCTGTAGCAAAATATATTTCTTGCATTTGATTACTTGAATCCTCTCCAATTAAGCTAATGCATTCTGTAATTTTTCTTACATGATTCTTATTTGTGCAGTAATTTTTTCTTTTGGTTTTCCTTTCAAATTGGGACATAAGGCTATTCCTCTGTGAATTGACTTACTCTTCCACAATGCCACTGGGGCTGAAAATGTTACTGTACATAGTCTGTACAGTGACTATTATCTGAAAAGGTATGAGACATTTCTCTGTGGTCCTTATTTTTGCTTTCCAGTTCCAGATTGAATTTTGTATTTGTCAAAGGAAGAAATTTAAACTGAATTAGGAATGCGTGAACTCAATTTTCAGGAGTTTATCTAATACTTTTACCTAAACCTCTTTGATTTCATTCATATCTGTCAATCACTCTTACAGCTAGAGAAGAAATAGTATTTATAATCTTTGGGCATTTTCTACGGGTCAAAATATTTTACCATCCGGAAAACTCAGTAACTTAAAAATTTTGCCTAACAAAAAATTAGGAAATAATGAAAAAATGAATTGGAATATTGTTTTGACACTTTTTTGAATATTTAACTTTGATTTTCTTTTTAAATTTTTAAAAACTTTTTCAAGATGGAATGCGGTTTGTCTGTAGTGTAGCCCGCAGGAATTCAGGAGCTGCCATATTAGAGAAACCTCAAGGCCTGTCTTACTCATTGTACTACTTTTGACAGGTAGTTGGTGCCAGATGTTTAAGAGAAAAGTGTTGACCTGTCTAGGAAGTAAATGTAGGAAGCAGATGTACAGTTTTACTGTTTAAAAAAACAAACAACCAAAAGTAATGCAAGATATATAATCTCAAAGTTGATAAATTAAAATTGATATCAGAAAATTAAGTCTAATTTCACATTACGTAATATGGCATTAAGCTGTTTTGAACTTGCTAATGGTTGCTATTCAGTATTTGTCAGTATTTTATAATGTCAAAATTATACCACACATACATCCTATTTTAAACATTTTTAGATTTTTTTTCCCAAAACTCTGGAATCTAGTTTTTGTAAGTCTGGCCATGCCCAGCAGCACCACTTACACTGCTCTGTAGAGTCTCTGCTCCATTCTTTCACCTGACATTTCTTACTGTTCCTATCTTGTTTCTTACTGAAGGGGTTTTTTTGACACATTACTCTGCTGCTTATACAGCCCCATGTGAATGGGGTGGGGGAACTAATCCATCTGAAAGAATAAAGGGAGAGGGAGAAGAGGAGCAAGAGACAGGATGTTCAAGCAAGCATTGGTGGTTAATAAACGTGGTATTACCGTTCCAGCCTCATCTCAAACAGCACCTGATAGAGGCTTCCTGTTACCTGAGGGGAGGAAAGAAGCACTCCCTAAAGTACTAGCTCCTTTCATGTGTGGAATTTGTAAGTGTCCCCCTTCATGAGCATGACAAAGAGTCTGTCCCTGTAAAAACCTCGCCTGAGGCATTTGAGGAGATCCTGCTACAGCTTTAATTTTTCTATCCCTATGCCAGCCATCTTTCAGGTAAGTGTTGCCAGCTTCCAGTATGCTTTTCATCAAAGTGGACTTGAGCTGAAATTGTAGGCTGGAGTAAATGAGACCTGAGCACTAATTTCTTGCTCCCAGCTCATCTTTGGATTAAGGTAAAGTTACCTTGTCAAGGAAATAGCTCAGCTACCAAGCAGGCAGTTTATGAATGTAACACACTGAATCATGACAGTAAAATTAACAATAAAATCTGAGCAAAAACTTTAAATGTAGACCCACTGTTTTTGCCCGAAGTTGTAGTCCGAAGTTGCGCGGTATAGTCCATTTTATCTCTTTTCAGACCAGAATACAGAAGGCCACAGGCTCCCCAGTTAATCTCTCAAGCAAGATCTAATCCCAAAGTAAATGCAAGGGCAGTTTAGCTCATTCAGCAAACAAATACAGTAAACTGCTGTACATGCCTGAAGGTCAGGCAGCCTTGCAGTGATAGAGTGGTCTCAGAGAAAACCTCTTGCACATAAAGACAACTCTCCTGCAGCCAGCCAGCTTCTATTCCTCATGGAACCCCATTAAAGCCTAGTAGCAGGGAACTGCCCTGTGTGCTTCCCTGCACCAGTGACTGATTAGTTACAGCCTGGAATAAGCTGCGCCCAGAGGTCCTGGCAGTGCTCCTCACACTGTACGACAGCTCCTGCATGTCACTGGTTAAATCTGTAGCATAGCAAGATTGCTTTGAAGTCCAGCAATGAAGAAATCTGTTAGAAATTGTACTCTCCCATACAGAAATTTAAGACGTAACAGCACATCTTACCAGTTTCTAGATGAGACACGTATATGAGATCCTGTTTGGTTTGGGTTGTGGTGTTGTTTTTTTTTTTTCCTGGTATATTTTTTCCTAATATTAAGGACTGTAAAAGGAATTAAAGAAGGGTTTCTGTTTGAATGTCAGACCAAAGGCAGATACTTGATGTGAACACATTTAACACATCATCCTGTGACTCTGGGAAATTTATTTAAGTCAGTATTTTCAAAAGCAAGTGACAAAAGCTAGAGGCTAAAATCAGTAGAAGCCTTAAGTACTTACTACCTTCCAAAATAAGGCCATTTTTTATACAGGTGTCTATGAGACATACAGCCTACAAAGTCTTGATCTTCATCATATCTCAGTTTCTGCACTGGGGAAAATGTTTACTTACTAGTTACTAGTTCACATGGGTAATGTAATGTAATATGAATCAACTTTTAAGCACTCTGAAATCTCAAATGAAAGAAATTCTTCAAGTATAAATTCCCAAGATTATTAGTGTATTATCACGCACAGAATCCCAGTTATGCTATGGCAGAAATGTGAGCAGGACAAATCCCCAAAGCAAGTGATGTTCATTAGATGTTCCAATTCTGAGAAAAATTGGGACACTGTGGTCACTTTTTTTTATAAGGCAAAGGACCAAATGTACTGCTTGTAGGAACAGTACTAGAAAGAAAAAAAAATAACCCAACGACCTTAAATCCAGATACCCATACCACAACTCTGCAAATCTGCTCACATGATCATCTGGTGCTCACAGAGTCATCCTCCATAAAACCTACTTTGCCACGTACAATGCACAAAGCAGAACACATGCAAACCCACCAGCCCACAGTGTTTGCACAGTGGGACCCACGTGCCTGAGCCTAGCTCAGCTAGGAATGAATGCCTCTGTTAGTATATATGGGAAATGGCCTGACATTTGAAAAAACTGTGATGATGCAGAAGAACCTGGAACCCAGGGTCCTGGAACATCCTGTGTCCAATTCCTCCAGATATAATCAAACCTGGAACTATAAGGTCACATAAAGTCACTAATTCAACTTTTTGCAGATGAACTTATTTGGTGGATACTCAATGGAGAACTGCAACCAGAACACTTGAGATAATTCTTCTCAAACTAACCCAATCCTGACACATTATGCTGAGTGTGATGAATGCAGAACACAGTGAGGAGAGCGTCCTCAGACATGCACACACTTCCTAAGACACATCAGATTTCAGTGAAGCCCTAAAATGAAGCCAGTTTGATGGGAAGAGAGAATAGACTGCCTGGGGTCCAAGTGTGGAGGGATGTCTGAGCTATCTCTGATCCCGTGTATAGAAAACAGGTCTGGTGAGAGAAGGTTGCTTATAATATCTCAATAACTTGATTACTTTTGCCTGAGCTCTCTGCGTCAAAAAATGTATTATTTCTCAGTATTTCTCATGGCTCAAAAAAAAAAGAAATAATCACCACTTTGTGTTTATTTTTACTTTTGCTTTCTTATTTAATCAAATGGGATCTTTATGTGTTTTGGTCCTGAACAAGGTCACCTAAACTTGGCTGGTGGCCACACTTAGGCAAGGTACTACCATGCATTGCAGTGGAATGTAAATGGTTTTGCACTGGAAAGAATTTGAGCACAGGTAAAACTGGCCATATGTGGGATTTTCCCCTCACTCTGGACTCCCACAGCCATACAGACAGCTGCAAGACTGAATATCAAAAGTTGAGACCTGGGGTGCTATTAATCGATTCTGAACCATCAAGCTGCATTCTTTCAGGGACTAATTAGCTTTGATTAGCTTTGGTTTGGTAACCAGTTGACTGACTAGAGAACAGATTCCCTATTTTCAATTAAGAATAGAAAAAGAACAATGAAGATTATGTTTGAATTAAGAGAAGATAAGGCAAAGGAGACTTTCTGCTATAATAAGAGAAAAAGACCTAATATTAGGTACACACAATTAAGCATTTGGTGAATACAACCATCACTTCATTACACTGAAGAATAGCAATCTTTCCAAGCTGCATTGTCAAATGGGTAATATAAGGAAGCTACAGATACAGGTCAATAATAGGAACAAAAAGGAAAATAACTGGAGAATGGTGACATCCAGACCACCCATCAAGACAAATAAGGCCAAGTCTAGAACACAGATGATAAAAAATCAAATGCAACATAATCTGCCCCTACGTGGAATGAAAGAAGAAAGAAGGTGCATGAGCAATGTGAGGAACCAGGATGTGCCAAACCATAGAGTAAGTGCATTGACAGGATGAAAGTCTTCATTCAACAGCATGGCAACATCACCATCACTGCTTTGTGCTTCTGTTGTTCGTGGGAGATGCCTGAGAGAGTGCTTGGATGATGGGGAGATGGCTGGTCAAAATACCAAAATACACTGAAGGCTGAAGCTATTATCTCTGGTATGGGTTATACACTAGTACCCTCCACACCATTCACTTCCATGACCGTTCCCATAAAAGACAGAAGGATGAACAGTGTTAAAAGGAAAAAATGCTTCAATCAGCACAAAAATTGGCCGTATTTGAGTGAGCGGCAGAGCAAGCTGGGAGAAGGAGCTGGGTTATGCAAACAGCAAGAGATCTAGCTGTACTTGCAGTAAGTGACCAGGATGAAGTGGAAATTCCTTTCATGTGTGAAAACCACACATTTTTTGTTATGTATAGGGCGATTCTCTCCTTTATTCTACATCCCTATAGCCTCACATATCATTGCATATCTCTTATCCTAATCTCTCATCTTTTAGCAAATATGCTACCACAGGTTGCCTTTTAAAATACTTACTTAGCACCAATAGTCAAACTTCTTGCTTAATTACGTGATTTTCTGCTGTAGCTGAAGGCTTAGCAGAGGTGGTACATAGAGTCACCTGTGAGGAACCTAATGAATAATTGATCCCTTCCACAATGCCAGCACATCCTGTTTTTCCTGAGAGTGCAGGCTGATTTGTTTTGTTCTGCCATTTTCCAGGCCTGTGCTGTTGTTCCAGATGGACTGAGCTCACTGCCCTGCCACACGGGCAGGCCCAGCCCACCCACTGGCCACAGAACTGTCAAAAGAGAGGCCTGGGGGCAACAGTGGCTTCATTCCCTCTGAGAACTATGGGAATTGGATGCTATTTTTAAAGAGAGTGCTGGTGCACTGTGGCTTTGCCCTCTGTGGAGGGCGCTTCTTCGCCTCTGGGAGTACTGGGAAATGGTCATTGATGGAGCACAGCCCCATATGTGATGCTGGAAGAATGCAGCGCTGGAGATCCCAGTGGTTTTCAACGGTGCAGGAGTCTGAATGATCCACCCCGTTTCCATATTAGGACAAAAGTTAGGAGTCTAAGGCTACACATGGTATAGATAACTTTGAACACAATCAGTTTTAACTTGTAGGCTAAGTAATTGATTTACACAATCCTGTAACTGATTTGTACTCAAGAAGAGAGCATTTAAATACTCAGACATATATTACCTTTTTTATATATATAGTAAAGAGGTTCAGTGTACACTGATCCATCTGTTCGTGCCTGGAAATGTCAGGGCTGAGAACTGTCTCCCAAGACAGAATCCCTTCTGCCAACAGGACTGAGCATCACTTACCTTAATGGTGACTTGGCCAGGATTCCCCCAGGTGTATTTGCTCTTATAAGACACTTATCCAATGGGCAATACGTTTGAAAGATAATAATGTCATTTTACTCTTTTTCAATTTTTTCTTTCTTCAGGGTCACATTCACCGTATCTTCAACAGAGGTGTTGTAGTCATCCCTGCCCATCCGTTGTTGCCTTGTGATACCTGGTATCTCAATAGCTGTGGGTATGTTACTCTCCAAAATTGGTGGTGGACATGGCTGTAAGACTACACATAATACTGGCTAGAAATTGATACTGTTTAGTAAGACAGCAGCTGCCAGAATGTAGGCTGAAAAATGCTGGGTTTAATTTAAAACTTTATTGCCAGATTTCACGCTTTATACTTAGCAAAAACTGTTTCTTGCCAAGTGAACTTTCAGAAGACCATACTGTGCAAAATGGGTGAAAAACACACATAAATCTGTGAACATAGACTGCAGTCCATCCAGACAGTGTGAATGTTTAACCTAGAGAAGAGTTGCTTGTGATAAGCACTGTATTTACTGTTATAAAACATTCTTTGTGTGTTTCAAAATCACTCCAGGGAAGCCTATCCCAGCATCCTCAGATGCAAATCATTTTGAGAGTGTGATAAAAGTTTTGGTTAATCAAGAATTAAAAATATATATTCCATATTCTGGTATGAATCTGCTACTTCTTCCAACAGATATGTTTGAGGATCAGAGGAATAAATGGTACAAAAAGGAAAACTGAGCACATTGTAGAAGTGTGGAAAAAGCTTACATTATACAAAGGAGTGCAGTAAGGCCATCAAAGGCAGCTCTTATTCTTTCTCTAAACTTGTGGAAAGCAATAGAACTGCAAAACTTGCTCTCTGGGTAGCTTTAAATGAATAGGTGAATGGCATAGAGAGATCAAGCTTGAATGAAGTCTCAGTGAAAAAATACCTTCATAGATTATAGAGGCCTTCTTGATATGCAAAGTTATTTGATGTGGAATGACAGGAATTACAGTAAAAAGTGGTTTGGAGATCATCACTACACAGTCAGCTAGTTGTGCTGCACAGTGAAATAATGATGAAGGAAGAACATTCATCAGCCTGCTTTTTCTTGGACACTGGAGCTGCTGTTGATGTTTTTGCAGGAGTATGTGTCCTGCCTTTGCATTTGTCTCGATTCAACAGGTCTAAAGATCTGTATGGAACTGGCCACAAAACTATCTATCTACCTACAAAGACACCCTGGTACATGTACCTAGTATCCCAAATACCAGGTGTTCCAGACAGTGTATTTTGTAAAGTTACACATTTCTTCCTAGTTACACAATTACAAATCCATTTCTACTCACCTTCCAGATACTGACTGGGAGTAACTGTAAAGTAAAAAGTTAACTGTTGTTACTTAATTGACTGCTAAGTGGCAGAATATTACGTTTTCATTTACTCAGCTGAAGCTGGGGCATGTCTCCCAATTTTGTGATTATTCCACTAGAATACACTGGTTTTTACTGTGGTTAAATATGCAATCTAATTGGTTCAATCTTACCTATAGAAAAAGTACTACTACAGTTGTATAACTGTTGTCAGAACAATTAAGCTTTCATCAAAATTCTGGTTTTAGTCCTGTATTTTTTATTTTAGTAAATTTGTTTGACTTGAAAAGTTGGGCAGACTAGTTCTGAATTCCAGATGATGGAGAAAAAATCCTAATGCTGTGCAGCACTGATATGTGGTTTAAAATTGCTTCAACCCAAAATATTCAAGTTATATAGCCACAATAGTGTAATAGCCAAATACTTTGTAGTATCTAGATCCACTAGTTCAGAAGGATCTATTTCTATCTTGTCTTCTACCCTTAAAAATAATAATTAAAAATAATGAAAGGGATGTTTTACTTAAACAGAGGTGTAATTAAGTAAAACTATATGTAATTATAATAAGTGCAATGAGCATCCTGGTCATTCATTGGAGTATTTCCCTTCACCAGGAGAAGCCTTAGATCTGGTTCCAAATTTGTGCATAGTGGATCACTTTTCAGTTCAGATTTAATACATATCAAACACGAATAAAGCACTGCACTTCCATCACACTACCACAGCACTTAATACAGCCTCTTTTATAATGGCTGTCATTTTTCATACTGTCTATAGGAGCCCACAGTATGCTTCATTCTGCAAGGAGTCAAAAGTAGCTTGATAATAACCTGATCCAATATCAAATCCTCTAGGACAGAGTCAACCTTCACATTTTTTACACACACTTGAAGTTTTGCAGCGGGTTTGTGTGAGCTCAGGACTTTGCATCACCTGGCTTCAATGTTTGTGATCCAATACTCTGGTCCTCAAAGCGGAGAATCACAGCAAGATACCACAAGAATGACAAGGGGGTGCTAATGCCAAAGATGGATCACCTCCTGTCTAGTGAGACTGGGAAGAAGAGGGGATGGTTGTCCAAAGATAACTAAAGATTAATTACCTTGATAAAAATTACACCCCTGAGAGGAACCTGACATGCTAATGTCAGATTGCCTATATATAGTGAACAGTTGGAGCATGTGCAGAAACGCATCGGTCAAGCTGACCAATGAACAAGTTTTTTGCAACTTTTTCTTCGCTGTAACTTGAATAAAAGCCTGCAAACTCTCCAAAGAGAGGTGCTAACTTCAGGAAGCCTAGCATCTCTTTCTGTTCAGAATGTCTTTAAAGGTCAGAAGGTAGGTCTGGGCTCTCTGTGTCCATTGACAATCAAGCAGAGGAAGCTTGTCTTCAAAAATCACCTACTGGATTTAATTTGGACGGTTTGGTTTTGTTTTAATTAAAACACCTGATTAACAATTTCAGCTGCACCGTATGAAGATTGAGAAAGATTAAAGAAACCAGAATGCTTCTGAGCTAGTGCACTGTGAAAATTACTAAAATAAGGACAGTTTCAAGTAAATTTTCCTTCTCATAATAGAATGTGTTACATGGAAACTTCATTATTTATTCTTAGGGTGCAAGATAAGTTCTTGGGGTGTGTTAACTGATTGAATAGTTATAGTATAGCTCCTTAAAAACTGTCGGTTTTCTAATGGAAATTTAAATTAGTATCTTCTATCCATATTTATTTTTCTAAATGCATAGTTTGATTTTGGGCAACAGTAATTAACAGCTGCCAGTAAATTCATTAGGAACTATCAGGTGTCACACTTGAAAATCAGTTGATTATTCAATGTCTATCTTAAAAACTCATTCTTAGCCTAACAAATAACGTGACAGAAAATCTACCTGATCTGAATAAAGCATTCTAGAGATTTTCTGGGACATTGAGAGCTAACTTTATCTAGTGTAGGATTAAAGAATAGATAGTATATCCTAGTACCTGCTGTATACCTCCTGCAAAAATGTTCTTAAAAAAACCCTCGGATTTGTATTTAAAACTTAAAAAGCAAATTCCCAGTCATGTGGTTCTGAAGGAAATACTGCAATCATAAATTAGGTATAACTGACTGAGGGTGTGTAATTTCTAAGCCTAAATAAGAAACGTGAGCTGTGAGCGGAAACAACCACTTAGTGAAAGA
The DNA here is from genome assembly GCA_013399875.1 of Gymnorhina tibicen. Classification (NCBI taxonomy): domain Eukaryota; kingdom Metazoa; phylum Chordata; class Aves; order Passeriformes; family Artamidae; genus Gymnorhina; species Gymnorhina tibicen. Next base: position 286,416 of record VXAZ01008674.1, on the reverse strand, counting down.
GCTATGTGAACAAAAGAATTCACAGATGATTTCTTTCAGACTAAGGCACATGAATAGCTTGGCTACAGAGGAGTACTATCTATGCATACCCCTTCCTGCTCCTTCTTCTGCTCTGAAGGGAGATGGGGATTCCTATAGTCACTTCATTGTTCCTGAGTGAAGTCATCCCCTGAGGCCTGTCTGGGAGTAGATAACAGAGGGTGCTCAGGCACGTGTGATTCTTGGGCGTGACCTGTTGGGGCCAGGAGTTAGACTTCAGTGATCTTTTTTAGTCCCTTCCAGTTCAGGATAGTCTATGATTCTATGATACTGTTCTTGCCAGGATAGTGGAGAAAGCAGCTCCTGCCACCACTACGCCAGCAGAGAACCCACAGCAAAGCTGGAATCCCCTGTCATGATATTCCTGAGTCCACAGACTGCTCCAAGGGCTAGGAGATGATGCCCCACAAATTTATGGATGTTGCACTGGGATTTGTCAGACAGGTCTTTTTGGCTGAGGACTTGCTGACCCCACTGTAGCATAAGAAGGATTAGAGAATCCTCTTGAGTATTTGCAGAATAAAAATTTACAGGATGATGAGGATATTTAAAATAAACAGAACCCCTGACAATTCATGCTTAGTATAAGCAATCATGAATCTTCAGTCTTCACCTGAGGTTTAGAAGATGAACACCCGCTTTCCTCACTTCTCCACTTAAATACAACCGTGTCTAAAGACATTTAAATTCCAATACATGATTCAAATTATCATAAAATTAGAGTATTAAAACAGATTGTATTATTTTTCAGGGAACTAGAATGAGGTAAAACCTGTTGTTAAATGGCATAGATAAGGAAACAAGCAAAGACTTATCTTTGCTATGAGCTGCAGATGGTAGAGGGACATCTTATGCTGAAGATCTCGGGACAAAGAATAAAGGAAATATGTATGGGTGTTACCACTGTGGGAACCTATCATAGACCCACAACCCAAAAGTTGTAACTAATTCTGGGCATGTAGACAAGTGGTTAAGAGCAACTATTTGATAATAATGTAGATTATTAATTAGGCTTCTTATTCATTGGGAAAATAACACAATGGGACATAGACTGTCCAGTCTGTGAAAAATTTTTGATGTACCAGGAGAAAGCACCTTGAAGGAATCTTCTACAATATACATTTTTAACCAGTTGATGAACTGGTTGAAAATGTGAAATTAGGAGAACACCTAGAAAGAAGGGAATAGAAAATATGAATTCAAGATCTTTGGGAAGTGAAAGCAGGCAGAAATTGGGGGCAAGCTACCCAGTTCCTCAATAATGTATTTACACAAATGTGAACTATTTCATTGTGTGGGAAAGACAGCAAACGTACAAAGAGACCAACCTGGTTAAACCATGAGTTCTTCTTAAACAACAAGGAAACACAGAGAAAGTGCAAAATAGGTCAAATTACCAAGGAAGAAATAAAAATATATAGCATAAATATAAAGGTACAAAAATCAGAGAGGCCAAGACACACAAAAAGTATTTAAATACATTAGCAATACCATGCTAAGAAAATAATTAGCCCACTGATCAATACATAACAAAGTTATTAATAGATCTGATAGTTTAATGCCTTTTTTTTGCATCAGCTTCTACCATCAAGGTCAGTTGCAATCAGATGGCAGCACAAGACCCATAGCTCAAGGAGTAAGTACTCAGCAAAGAATAAGCACGAGTAGATTAGAAAATACTTTGAATTGTGAACCCTCAAACTGTCTGAACCTGAGAAACCTCTGTCTAGGATATGGGTGAAATAGTTAGCTGCTAGCTTTGACAAATTCTAAAAAGCTATGAGAGATTAGAAAAGAGAAAGTATTTAAAATGGGGAAAGATAAATCAGGAAATGATAAACCAATCAGTCTTTTCCTGTAAAAATGCTGGAACAAACAACTTATAAGAATCAGAAAGAACAAAAGTTACAGCCAGCATAAAACAAATCATAGCAAGCTAGTTCAGTTCTTTTCTGTGTCAGATTAATTGGTCTTACAGATGAAGAACTGGTTGATGTTTTCTATACTGACTTAAGTAATGGATTTGACATTCCTGTACGTGAGAGCCTAATAAATAACCTGGAGAAAGACGACCTGGATGAAAGTACTGTAATGCAAAACTGTACTAATAGAGTTGTTATTGACTGGACAGTGTATTAACTGGAGTCCTGCAGGGGCAGGGTTCAGTATTCTTCACTATTTCAAAAGGTACCTGAGTAGTTAAATAGAAACTTCAACTTTGCACAAAAATGGGAGATACTTTAGCTGTGTTTAGTATGGATTAGAATTCAAAAAAGTAAATCAGAGAAATCGTATGGAGGAAAAAAAAAAGGATAAAACTCAACAGGGAAAAGATGCTACCTTTAGGCAAAAATAATCAAATATAGGATGGAGAACAATAAAGTGCTCAGGTGACTGTTCTGCAAAGAAGGATGTGAGAATCCTGGTGCATTGCCAACATACAGTGGTGTTACAAACACCTCAGCAATAGTGGAGTGGATGCACAAGAATACAGTTTGCTTGACACAGGAAATAGACACACATTATATGGCTCTGGAGACTCATCTAATGCAATGCCATGGTCAATTTGTGGCTCCAAACAAGGTCATGTATCAACTAGCAAGAGTCCAGAGAAAACCAAAAGAATGACTAGAGTTGTAGAAAGTAAGGACTGAAAGAAATTAGGAATGTAGTCTGTTTATATTTGTTCTGAAAAAGCAGGAAATATTCAAATTGGATGTTAGAGAAAACTTTTGTCAGGAAAATTAATCCACAAACACCAGAGGTTTATGTCCAAAAAGGAGACAGAGGAGTTCTGTTACTTTATTCGAATAAAGGGAGAGGCCATGGGGCATTCCCCTGGGGTCTCTCAAATTGTTAGAGGGCAGCCTCCTTTTTATCCTAATTTCCCGGCCGCATTTCCCTCTCTCTTTCCCCACTGGCTGAGGTACTTCAGAGGTACAGACTTCCCGAATCGCTTAATACAGACCCCCTTCTAATGTGTACCTCCCCTTTTTTCTTTTCCTACGGAATTTATGGTTCTTTCCATTGCTTCTTTCGTCTCTCAGTATCTACCTTTACCTATCAGCAAAACCACAGCTCGTTTGTAAAGATAAATCCCTCTCACTCCTTTCATCCATCAGTGGAACTCCTCCCATTGTTTCTTTTATCTCTCAGTATCTAGCTTTTACCTGTCAGCAGACCCACAGTTTGTTTGTAAAGACGAGTCTCTCTCATTCCTTTCACTTTTGAATGTTGAAGGTGTTGAAGTGTTGGAATAAAATTAATGAGGCTATAGAGGTTGTTTAAAACCAAGATAACTAAAATTTTAAAGAGCAGGTTGGGAATGATAAAGATATAACTCATTTTGCATCGGGCTAAGGCAATGGGCTACATGACCTTGAGAGATCTCTTTCAGTTCTAACATTCCATGTCTTCTTCACAACCTAATTAGTTCTACGAGATTTCAGCTTAGTGAAGCAGAGGATGGGATCAGTCTCTGTCCTAATTACTCCACCTTTCCAAATGCTTCCAAAACATACTTTTTTTTTTTTTTTTTTTTTTTTGGTAACATGAAAGCTGCTTGTTCTGATGTTTTTAGCTGTAACTATTCAGTCATAATATTTATTTTCAATATCCTTCTGTACATTAAGGATTAGGACATCCTGGTGAGGTCTTAAATTAAGTCCTACAAAGGGTAGTGCCAGAGCGCCTTTCTACAGACAGAAGATTATTGTGTTGGTAACTAGCTTGAGCTAGCTAGCTTAATACCATGCAGGAATGGAGCACAGATTGCTTTCTCAAATGGCTGAATGAATCATTTCACTAATCCATTCATGGCAGGAGGGTAAGAGGCTGATGTGTCACTTTGATACCATTTCCTCAAAAAGCAGCTGGAACTATTCATATGTGAACTGAGCCATTGTAACTTATTGTCTGTTCAGGGAATTCTTCTTTGTGGGCCTTATTACTTCCACAATTTACAGTTCATTGCATAGAATACTTCAAGATTATTTTAGACCTTTTGCACCTAAAGATAGTGGTAAGTATTCCACAGTAGTATTTCACAGTAGTTGAAATGGAATTAATTATTCATTCTCTGATCAGTATCTGAAAAGTGCCAGAATATTTGTCTGATGTTCTAAGCAGAGCTGGTATGGCATACTGTCACATGCTGACCCCTTCTGATCACTCACTGTGCACAGCCTGCTGCAGAGTAATTAGCCATTCCCAAAGGTGCGAGACAGTTTCTTTTACACGTATTGCTGTTGTCATTCTCCTTGACTTTATAATTTCTATTTGCAGAAGATACTACACTACCTCTGTAATGACTGTCATTTTTACTACTCACAGTGCTAAGTTTGCCAGGAATAACTATTCTGGTACTTCACACTATCTTTGGTACGTTCTAAACCGTAATTTTAAGGAAATAAAGACGGAGTCAGTTCTTCACTTAAACAAGTCCTTTTCCTCAATATAATAATATCTATGTTAGCCAGCACGATCATACTTTTGATTTCATATTGCATCTCTTTGTTTCCACAGGATTCCATTTGTGCCATACACAACAGATGAGCCACTTCTAGTTGTGTATCTCGATAATCTCACCTGCCAACACTGATACAAACGTGAGAAGTCCACTACTATGCTGGTCATTACTTTTTATCTCTTTATCATCAAGTGTTGGAAAACACTTGTTTCTGTAATGGGACACTTGTCATCCCAGCTATTCCTTTTTTCAATTACAAAGAAAGGTAGAAAGTCCGTGTTGAACCCCGCCCAGCTTCCCACTCAGTCTCAATTAGCACCCCTGCTGAGGTGCACTCTTTCTATCATGTGGTGGATAAAAGAGCCCATCTGGATGCAGCTGTCACTCAACAAAGGAGCCGTCTCCCAACACTGAAAATTAAAATTTGTAGATGTTACCTGTAGGTGAAGTAAGTTGCTTTCCATACCCATACTGGTGACACTTTTCCCGTTCTCAGAACCTCTTATCCTTGTAAACATGGTTGTGTTCTACATAGGTGAGTTAAAAATATAAAAGCCTTCAACACCATCTTAAGATATTTAAAAATATTACTTTTCTTGTCTCTAGAGGAAGATGACAAGTTATATGCAAATATGTACTATGATATTAAAAAATAATTTCAGATTACAAAAATTTAAGGCCAACTGAAAACTTTGGTCTGCTGTGACCAACTCAATTTTTCTCTACTGTATAACATTTCATTTGAATGTAGGTGTTCTGACCCAGTGTTAAGTAATGGAGCTGCTTCAATGACTAGAATTCCCAGAAACAAACTTTAGCAAATCATACTATATAGTCAAAGTGTCAGATTTTCATTATGGAATTAACCTTTCAAGTGGTATTTACAGAATCACAAAATAGGTAAGGTTGAAAGGGACCCCAGTGGGTCATGTGGGGCAACCTCTCTGCTCAAGCAGGGTCATCCTAGAGCACGTGGCACAGGATTGTTCTTGAATATCTGCAGTGAGGGAGACTTCACAACTGCTCTGAGCAATCTGTTCCAGGGCTTGGTCACCTGCACAGTAAAAGAGTTCTTCCTCATATTCAGGTGGAAATATTGCCACAGGTCCACAGTAGAATTTCTACTTTGTTTGGTTTTAAACTCTTTACTCTGTTCCCTCTAAAACCATGCTCAGCTGCAAAATACATTGTGGAGCTGAGAGGTGCTGTTGCTCACTTGTGCCACTGAGAAATCCAAGTAGCATCAATGTGTTAAGGCTCACATCCTATTGTGTCCTCCAGACAGATTGCTCTGGGAGTTACTTTCTGGGCTAAACAGCACCGCAGCTCATCACATCAAGTCCTGACACGAGGACAAGTTAGAAGCTGATCCTAGAGCTTTGCCTCTGTTTTTGAAGGAGATCTACCCCATACATTTCATGAGCACTGTAATTCTTTGCTGCTCTTTGGATTTCAACTGTAATCATGCTCCTGGCTTTTGTTATTGAGTCCTTACTGGTATTCTTGAGATTTGCTTTCTGCTCCTGTATTGTTTCTCCTGCCACATCATTAGTGGCACTTGTTTTTGACCAAATCACGCCAGCCCTCTGCATGCACTAGAACTTTCTTTGGTTCTTTTTAGCTTTGTCAGTGGACATATGCTTGAGTGACTACTTAAGGTGTTAAATCCTTTGACAGTTCTTTCTTCGTGAGTTCAGCATCTTCTTTACTTACAGTGAAGACCTGTGGGTTTTGCTGTGGCTTGTTTGCATGTTCTATTGCTTGTTGAGAAACAGTAGGTGGAAATATTTTCAGCTATTAATATACATATGATTTTAAGTGTTTTAATTTCAAAATTCTGCTTTCAGTATCCATTGACTTTGGCTAGATTCATCTTGGAACAATGCTTATCAATAGCCAGTAAGGAAAAATATGCAGTATTTCAGGCAAAGGAAGTTGATCTCAGGACGGTATTATTAACCTTACATGTAAAATGAGTACTGTCCAAGCACTTAACTTCTGTGTTTCTTTCTCTATAATGCAAAATACACTGGATTAGCAATATTGTATTCCTGCAGGTAGAAGTCCAGTGCTATGCAGAAAATTTCATAGTGATCTTTTCTAAAAGGTTAGCTAATTCCCTTTTTTTCTGGAGTATTTTTTAAAATGATGAACATGGTTGAATATTTCATGATCACTTACTATCAAATAGTACATAATTCCTTCATTTTATAGCAAAGCAGAGTAATCATGGTTCCCTGGGCCGATGCCAAGCATACAAGAAAACCACTGCCTCAGCTGGTATACAACTGGGAATATTCAGCGCATCAGCTTCTAAGTGACAATTGGAAAGTGAGAACACTAAAACAGGAAAATGCCGTAGTTTCTCTCTATTTTTTTACATTAATCACATTTAGTCTGAAATTTAAAAGTGATCAATGCCTGAGAAACACCTGCTTTAGAGTTTTTAGAACTGAGGGAATTTGGAGGGGTAGGAGAAATGTTTATTACAAAAGTGCACATCTTGCAATAAAAAAACTAAGGTTTTGACATTAATTTCATTTGTGTCATACAAATTCCCATTTACCTCTCTGCTTCTAGTTCTAGTAAAATAGTTTCTATTTTCATTCTGAAAGCATCACATTGGATTTATACATTTACTATGATTATGATATTCACAGCAGTGACAGACTTGATACAGAATTGCAGTGAATTTTTAATGCACCCATTAATCCACACAAAAACGTCTGAATCAGATTATTTTGTCTAGCAAATTTAGACATTGACAACAATGTAATTATTAATTTAAAATATCTATCTGAATTTGCATTCAGGTAACTGTAAAGAAAATTAAGTCCCTTACTGTTTGTTGTTGGAGGAAAATTAGAATTAAGAAATGCAACCCAGTTTAGGAGAAATAACTGGTCAACTGTTATTAACTGCTCTTTGTAAATAAACCACAAGTTTTTCATGCTATGTTTATCTTAGAATTTAATCATGCTTGAAAAGCTCCAAAATTAGTAATTGCTACAAACAACAAAACCAACAACGCAAAGCTGCTTAGAGGAAAATACAATGCCTCTGTTTAGTCAATGGTTTTCCCAACAGCATTGGGTGTTGATTTGTTTCCTCTAGAAGAAAAACTGGTAATAAAGTCAGTTATTTCTTGACACAGTCCCACTTATTTCCAAAGAAATAAAAAGATACATATTCTGAGGAATGTACAAAAAATTTAATTTTTCTTCTATAGCAGAAGAACAAGCAAGTGATGGTAAGTCTTCTTTAGCAGTTCTACATTCTGAATTTTTCTACTATTCCTTGATGTGCCATCTACTTACAATAATCACATCTAAATAAACAGTAACGTGATAATCATCAGTCTTCCTCTGAAGAACTGATTAGACCACATGTATTTTAAGTGTCACAGGACATTTTTCCATTTGTCTTCTTAATTCTAGCTAAACTGCATGGGCCCTGTTATTGAAAAAAGGATATCCAGGATGGCTTTACTTACAGAAAGCCAGGAAGGGCTGTTGTCTCTCCTCTGCTGATTCTAGTATAGACCCTTGGGTGCCTAAACAACATAGAATGAAAGACTTTCTCAGAATTAATTCTCATGGGAGATATAGTACAACTTTTAGGGGAAAAAATTCTTAAAACATTTGTAGTGATGAAGAATCCATACCAAGGCTTGATAAGTAGTTCCAGTGCAGCCTGTGTCTTTTTTTTTCGTTCTACTATATCTGACCTCCACATTTAGGCAAAGGAGCAAGGTGCTCTGGTACTACCAAATGTAAGTTTCCCATGGGAGAAATGTTAAGTAAAGTTAGTTAGGATTTGTACAAAGCTAAAATCACCTGAGTTTCTCAGTACCATGTTGTCACTACAGATTGGCTTCATGACATCCAAAAGCTGGGTGTTTAGAACTAGTAAGCACCAACTACTCTAAACAGTCAATGGTCACTCCAGTGCTAGTCCACAACTTTGCCAAGTACAGCTGTAATATAACTTCCCTACAACCTCTTAATATTTTATTCTTTATAAATTTAAGGATTATAATGGTCCTCTTGCCTACAAGACAGTGCTGAAGAATGATATTTCACTGTGACCCAGTTAGCATTGGCCATAATAGAGCACCTGGACTCTAGAGATGGTAAAATTTGTTCCCAGCTGATAAGTTTGCATGTAGAAATATTAAAATGTCTATTTATTCCTTGTACTCTCTTACTAAATGATTACATCATTTTAGGTGCGTGACGTGCTTACAGATTAACAGCATTCACTAAGTGGCTTACAGTCAAAACCAAGGAGGACCTCCAATTGCATTTCACAAATGTCTTACTGGATCACATGTGCTATTCTTGTATACAGTGGAAAGTGACTTCTCATCTCTTACGTTGGGTCCCCACAAAAGTTAAAACAAGAGTTTCTGTAAATTATGCCTTCATAAATTTTGCTGCTATTTTCAGCGGCCAATCAGATATAGCACAAGAAAACTCTGAAACTCATTTCTTTCCCATTCCCAGATTGTATGAATTACATGATTACATTAATTTCTGCTCTCTAATTCCCATGTCATCTCCTGATGAATAGCTCTTCGTAATGGGGATTTTCCATTAATTATCTCCAGCCATTTTACATTGTGTGTGTTGAAGAGTGTCTTTGTAGAACAATTTCCAGCCTAGGATCTTTCCTCATAGGTATGTTCACAGTTTTACTTGTTCCACACTTTTACTTCTTTTTTATCAACATAACTAGAGAGAGAGTCTCATACCCAATTTTTTCAATCAGTAAAATGTATCTGTTGACACCTTTCCATTAAAATAAAGGTCTATATAGTGCAAAGAGTTAAAATCTGTGGCATTTGGCATTGTTACAAAGGGATTTACCAGAAACGATATTTTAACTTCTGATGAAACTTTCTCCTGTAGGTTACGTGGTTGTAAGCTTCCTCTCTTATGTGCTACATCAGAGTTCTACTTCCTCCTGAGACTGAGGGGAGACCTTCTCACAGTGCTGATCTCATCTCTCCAGTGACCAGTGATAGAAATGAAGGGAACAGCATGAAGCTGTGTCAGGGAAGGTTTGGGTTGAACATAAGGAAATGGTTCTTCACCCAGAGGGTGGTTGGGCACTGGAACAGGCTCCCCATGGAAGTGGTCATAGCACCAAGCCTGACACAGTTCAAGAATCATTTGAACAATGCTCCCAGGCACATGGTGTGATTCTTGGGGTTGTCCTGTGCAGAGTTATTGCAGTAAGTATATGAAATTTGGCAGAAAATAAACCTCCTTGCATTCCAACGAGTCCTTAGAGATCAGAGAGGCTTGGTGTGGCTGAGCCTAATTTCTGATTTATGACCAATTAGGCACTAAAATCTGGTTGCATTCAGTAAGAACATTCACAAATCACAGATTCAGGAATAATGTAGTTTACCAATTCAACACTGTAAGTCTGGTCCCATTGAATAAGAACTTTCAGAATCACAGCTTCACAAGTAGTGTAGTTTACTGAAGTAATAGGTAATAGATTCTTGTTAGATTGCTGATATCTGCACTAGACCTACAAAATACAAGTGCATAGCTCTGTGTACAAGTGTTCCCAGGTAAGCTCCGACGCAGTCAGAGACACAAATCTTACCACAGAGTTGTCCCTGCTTTGGGGAGGGGAGAGGAGCAAGCCCATCGACTTGTCTGCAGAGTGGGGTTGTGTTCTTGTCCTTCCGTAGTGGAGGATTTCAAATATCAATGTTATACTTCTTGGACAAATGGATGATTGACTGTAGTCAGAAATCATTGGCTGCCTGTTGGTGCCATCATAGATGTGGGGTGGGGGGACATCTGTTTTCTTCTTTTCATATTGGTAGGTGTGGTTTTTAATATATAAACAAGGGGATAATGAGGGTTTTTGGTTACCTTCCTCAAACCAAGCTACCTAACTTGTGGCTGAAAAAAAGACAGCACAGAAGTGTGGTACTTCAGTAGGCTCCTCTGACCTTCGCCAGGTCTTTACTGCCATCCTTGTCTCCTCAGAGGAACAGATCTAAACCAAGGCTTGCCGTGCACGGTGAAGGGGCAGTGAGGCTGAGGGCTGGCACAGAGACGTGGGTGCTTTTCTGCACTTCACTGAGACAACGTTGGTCTGCGGGGCCTCTGCTTCAGCCCAGGCACCATTCAGTTGTTAAGCCTTGCTCAAGCCCAGGTGCAAGATGAGCAAGTGGCTTAGCTTCTGGTTTTACTGAATCAGCCTCCTCAACTCTCCACCATCTCACAGCATCTCTATTTTGACATAAGCAGCCAGTCCATTTTCCACAACGGCCAGGAGTTGGACTCAATGATTCTTGTGGGTCCCTTCCAACTCAAGATATTCTATGATTCTGTTCCATGATTCTATGGTTCCTTGTCTAGCAATTAATTGGTATCTAATTGAGTAGAGAAACAAACCATCTACCTCAGTGGATGATCTGTTTTCCAGCAGAACAGTCACTTCGGACTAGGTGGGCTGTTTTGAGAATATGGTCAAGGTCGGGCGTCTTGAAATCCCAAATCTTTAAAATGTCACATAACGTTAACCAAAAGCCATGCGCCAGAGCTCATAGAGATCCACAAAAATGTCCTGTTTGTTCCAAAAGAAACCTTGAAACCAATGTATTTAACAACTGTGATCCATGGCAATATATGCAACCTGTTGTTTCCTACCTCTCTCCTTCCTGATTTCTATTCACTGACCTAGATTTGCAAAAGTGATAAGATGGAGGCTGAGAGAATATTTGGGAGGTATCACTGTACTGCTGTCTTCTGCTGTTCTCTAGATGTCTACCGTTGGCCACTGTGAGAGATGGGATCTTGGGTTAAACAAACCTTTGGTTTGACTGCTTTTATGTTTTTATGTTCCCATAAATTTGAAAATTCTGTTTGCACAAGTCAGCTTGTGATTGATAAATTCTTAGATTACGTACATACTGATATGCTCCAGTCTGAGGTCCAAACTCTGTCATTATTCCTGAATAGCTTGCTACAATGCCAAGAACTGAGAGCAGGGAAGTGGTGCTCACATAAATATGAGAGGATATGCTTGAAGGGACTGAATGATTACTGAGATAAGGAAAGAATGGGAGCTGGAACAACATTTTGAAGAGATGGGGGACTATGATACAGGCCTCAAATGTGCCAGGATGTGCATCTTCAAACTGGAAGTTAAGATGTGAGAAAATGGAAGACTGAGATGTGGGCCGCAGGGCAGATAGTGATGGAGAAGAAAAAGGAATGTACGGTTCTTTTGAATGCAGCTCAGGATCCAGGATTCCTGAGTTAGCTGGTAAAGAGACAACCTCTCCCAAATGATCGAGCTGCACAGAATTCATGGATTATATTTTTCTCCTGCTTTCATTTGCTATTAGCTTACGTCACCAGAATTTGTTCTATAAACTTGTGAGTTTTGAACTGTTTGCATAAGCCCCAGGGATATAAATTTGCTTCAACAAGACAGAATTTCTGATGGTTGTTTTTCCGGATTAGTTAACTCCTAAAAGTAATTTGGAAAGTTCTAAGAATACAGACATTAAAACATTCAAAAAATAGAGAGCACTCAAATTCATGTTACTTGTGAAAACTTAATTCAAACTCCTGGAAAATACAATCTTTTATCTGTGAGATCACATTCTGTTTGTACCACAGGCCATTTCTTACTTATTTCAGTACACAAGATATCTAGTGTTCAGAGTAAGAAGAAGACGTGAAGTAGCCTGCTGATTGGATGACTCTTTGTATTTACCTTTTCAAGTACAAAAGCTATACAGTACGGTGACTGAGGCACCTGGTTTCATGAAGAAAAAGTAAGTTGTGTTCTTTGGACAGAAGAATATCTCCTGAAAAGCTGGATTATCTCCTTGTCTTGTTTCAATAGATCCTGTGTGAGGCTGAAGCTCATTTAATTCAGTTTTGGGACAGGCGATGAGAAATAAGTATTTTTCACTTTCTGGGCACCCAGCCTCATGCTGTGAAGATTTCTCAACTGCAAACAAAGTTGATGTCAGATGTGATTGCCAAATAAAGTGTAGAAATAAATGCTATATCCTTGACAAACATAGCCATCCAAAACAGGCAGCCAAAATAACAATATTTTTGACACTAATTGTATGCTCTCTATGTATAAAATGGGGATAAATGCATTAGTGTTTGTGAAGCTGTCATGTGCTAGTGATAGATGTCAAAGGAACCATAGAATTATAGAATATCCTGAGTTGCAAGGGACCCATGAGGATCATAAAGTTCAACTCCTGACTCCACACAGGACAACTTAAACCATATATCTAAGAGTCTTGTTCAAGCCCTTCTTGAACACCTACAGGCTTAGGGCCATGAGTACTTCCCTGGAGAGCTTGTTCTAGTGCTTGACCACCCTCTCAGTGAAGAACTTTTTAATATCCAATCTGAATTTATCCTGACGCAGCTTGAAGCCATTTCCTTGTGTCCTATCACCAGACACCAGAGATAACAGCACCTCCCTCTCTGCTCCCACTCATTAGGAAGTTGTAGACAGCAACGAGGTTACCCCTCAGTCTCCTCTGAGCTGAACAAACCCTCTGCTGCTCCTCGTAAGTCCTACCCTCTAGATCCTTCACCATCTTTGCTGCCCTCCTTTGAATACACTGCAATATTTTTATATCCCTCTTATGTCATGGAGCCCAAAAATGCATACAGTACTCAGGGTGAGGCCACACCAGCACAGAGTAGAGTGGGATAATCACTTCTTTTGACCTGTTAGCTATACTGTGCCTAATGCACCCCAGGATACAGCTGGCCCTTTTGGCTCTGGAGCACATTATTGACTCAATCAAAACCCAACCCTCATGCCCCTTTCTGCAGGGCTGCACTTTCACTCCAGGCTCTTGTCCCCTAGCACATACATGCATAAAACTTTGCACCATCCCAAGAAAATAATTTACACCATGGAATGGCGTTTCTCAAAAAAAGCATGAAGTCAATACCCTAATATGGGTGTAAACAAAATGTGGGAGCCTATTTGTGAATGTCATTCACCTTATATACTGAATGAGACAGAGGTAATGTGAAAAAGAAGTATTAGCGCAACTTAGGAATGTGATAAAATGCATACGCTCAAATGTGCGTTGTCAATTAATAATCAGTTCAAGTGCTGGAAAGCATAGGAGCAGGTTTGAAGGTGGGATCACAGGGTGGGGATTTTTGAATCTGAATCATCATAACCTGACAAAGTGGGACAAGGAGCTGCCTGTTGAGCTGAACACAGGCAGTGGGATTCAAGGATGGGAGACAGCAGCTCCAGAAAGCGGAGAGTATGGAAGGCAGTTCTTAAAAGCCATGTCACAAATTCCTTGTGATTCTCACAGCTGGCTTTTTAGAACTGAATTTGCATGGGATGTAGGGAATGTTGCACTTCCTAACCTGTAAGCATTAGGCTTTGCAAAGTTTCTATTGCTTCAATTACTTTTTCACGTATAACACATTTATTTATGATGAGCAAGAATGGTTTAGAACTAAATGAAGAAAAGTTTGTGAAGAAATTATAGTTTTAGAGTAAGAGCAAGAGATTGAAGGAAAGGTACCTTAAGAGACACTAGAAAATTAAAAGGAAGTGATGGACTTTTGAAAGATGACAAAAATAAAAAGACGACAACAGATTCAGCACTGGGGGTGGCAGTGCACTAATGAGGGGTCTGAAATTGAGGATAAAGCACTGTTAATACAAAGAAGGAAGAAGAAACCTGTGTATGTGAAAAAGAGGCTGCACCATGATGACAGATGTTTAAAGAGTGAGAATTTTGGTTTTCTGGTCACAAGTCAAAGTCCAAGTCCGTAATCTTTCTAAAGGAAGAAATGGTCAGGTCAGTCAGGAGCCTTATGAGAGTGTCATCACAAAATCTTGTCTTTGTGGAAAGTAGGGCTGCAGTCTTCCCATCTGAAAGGCTCTGTGCAGGACATATTCTGAGTCTCGTGGCAAGGAAGGGACTCCGCTGTTTAGAATATTCACCCATCCACATAGTGTAACAAAGCTGTGGTGGAAAGGTGCTCTAGTAAATGCCCTGACTGTGTTCTGTGTTCTGCCCTAACTCATTTTTCCAAATGGCCTTTTAGAATATAAAAGAGCAGTGCATTAATCCAACCTGAAGGTACTGTTGACTATAGCACAGTCCTCATCCAACAGGAAAGGACAAGTTGCGTAAAAAAGCAACTTTGTTCATTGCTAGAATAGGCTCAGACACTAAATGAAACTGAAGAAAAATGGCTCTGGTTTGAAAATGAAAAAGTTCACCAAAAAATTAGTTTTTTCCAGTTTTTGTCTATGAAGCACGCATCAAAATATTGTCAAACTATCAGCACAGTGATTTGCAGTAAGAGAATCTTACTATGGTTTTTAATAATTTGATTTTTAAATTAAATTTACTACAAGAAATACATTAAAGAATGTTTTAAAACTGAGCAAATTTAAGCATTATGAAATAAAATGCACTTCACAATTTCATATTTTGCAAGTTTGTTTTTTTTCTGTCAGACAGCTCTAAACAATGCTAATAACCATTTAAAAACTACATTGTGGATCTTGCTGATATAAAGCAGAAGCCAGGTCACCAGCCAAAAACTACTCATTCCTTTATATATATGTAGCATCACTTCAATTTCTGCAGGCTAGTAGTGCTGTTTCAAAAATGGGATATACATCATTCCCCTGTGCTTCCCACTGCACCCCCTTATCAGGCACTATCACTTATCTGCACATGCAGAGAGATCAATGTGTTGGTCCAACTGAAAATTGGCCAATTTTTAGCTGCATGAATGCTCATGTCACCATAGAAAGGTGACATAAATTTATAGCCAGTCACTGAGGAGAGGACAGGACTGCTACTTTGGGCAGCAGCTTTATCATGCAGCAACTTCCCTGTGGTGAAACCATGGAGCCTGATCATTCAAGTTCTTCAGTATGAGAAATATCAGGAGAAAAAAAGGAATATCATACGCCAGATTTAATGGAAAGAAACAAAGGTGAAGGTACACAGAAGCTCTTTCATTCAGCACTGTTCTTACACACCCCACAGGAGATCTTCAACCTCCTAAGTAGAAAGATCTTGTTTAGGAAACTAGAAAAGCTTTAAATTACCAAATCCAGTACTTGATTAATACTTGTGATCAAATAGTTTTTGAGATCCACTAGTGAAAACCTAGAAAGAAAGGGGATTTAGAAAGAAAAGGGAATTTTCTTTATATATAGGAATACATACACAGATACTGCTCCAAAGATAGGTTATGGTAAGATGAGAAGCCTGGTTCATGCAACAACTCCCTCCTGCTGAAATGGAGTCATTCTCTCCTCTTTCAGGCTGCACACTCTTCTGTGCTGTCTTTGTGGGGGCTTTGGTACCTGGCTGACACGTAAGTCACTTCAACTCACTAAGGTGGCAAAAAAGCGATTTGGCTTTGGTTTTCACTTAATTGATTTAGTAGGTTGGACAACAAATGTTATTAATGGTGGCAGGGCCCCAAATATAGATGAATGTCATAGCTGACAGCTTTTCTCAGCAAAATGTCACTAAACCAATGTGAAATCATGCTATTTTAGACTTGGACTTACAGTTTGAGAACAGGACAGTATAGAAAAACTGGTTGTAGAAAATGATCCTAAAGTTGATGTTGTGTAAATTGCATGGAAAAAAAACAAAAGCAGGTCTGTATCTAAACCCCTTGATTTCATAAGGAAAATTTGGTAAACTAAGACCTAGTTAATCAAGTCAATTGAACGGAGGAACTCAGAGGTTTGAAATGAAAATTATTTGCCCTTTCTTAAAGCAGCAGGTGCTAAGATAGCTCATAAAAAGGATAATTAAGTAGAGAGCTTTCAGGGAAAGAGGGACTCTGAGTAGCAGAAGAGTTTTGCTACATATTGAGAATCACAGAGATAAGGGGATATTTTCCAGAGCAGAATGAGGGAAATGGCAGCAAGTAGTACCAAACAGGAGAGTACCCAAATGAATAGTGTCTTCTAGTAGATTTCTTTGGGAGTTATTCTTGGGATTGATCTTATTGTTTGGCAAAGAAGAGAAAATAAGTTTATTGCAGTGGCTGGTTTCACAAAACTAGGCAGCATCACCAACATAGCTGCAGTGGGATGTCATATGGAAAAACAGTGAATGACCTTGATGATTGAACTAATAGAAACAAAACAAACTGCTATAATACAAAATGCAAGGTCATGCACTTGGAGGCTAACAAAAATGTTGCTGTTAATGGAGAACTTTCCCAGTAACTCAGTGGTAGAAAAGAACATAGGTACCACTAGAATAGATGGTGGTTATCTAATGTACTTATGCAAAAAGGCAACTACACACCCAAGACTGTAATATTTCATGGAGACATGGAAATATTGATCTACTGTACACTGTAGTAATTTAGTCTAAAATGGATTATTATGGGAATTTGAACTCAGATTCAGTCAGATGAGTTCAGACTGGGATGGGTAGCAATAAAGCCTAGTAGAATGACCAGTGGAATGAAAATCTGTTGAGAAAGAAGAGACTAAAAAATCTGTATTTAGTCTAGCAAAAGGAAGGCTGAGAGGGAATATGATGACTGTCTATAAATATATCAGGGCTAAACACCAGGGAGGGAGAAGAGCTATTTAAGCCAAAGGATGAACATTGGCACAAAAACAAATGGATTCTTGAATAAATTTAGTCTGAAAATTAGAAGGAGGTTTGTAACCATCAAGACAATGAAGTTCTGGAACAGATTTGTGAGACACGTAGGGGGTAAACATATCAAGCTACCATTAAGATGGGGCTTGAAAAGTTTCTGCAAGGGATTATATGACAGAGTTTCCTGTAATAGCAAGATAGTGGACTCAGTGACCTAGGAAGTCTCTTCCAGTTTTAAGATCCTATCTTCTGTTTTGCAATATCACTTCTCCATTAAGACAAGAGATTTATCCAACTAAAACCCTCAAATGTTTAAAAATTTATAAAAATTACTTTGCAAGTAAAGATTATGTTGATTATTGTAAACCCCCTTAAAATGATTTCAAAAGAACAATTTGTTGGGTATTACATTCATGGTCTTTACAGTATTGGAATGTCTTCTGTGGGGAAGTCACCCAACTCAGAGCATAAGCTGTTATTTATTGTTTCAAAACTTAAATATGGGATGTGGCATAAAGATCATTCGAAGGCATATTATACTATGCAGTGAATAATGATCTTATAGGATAGGATATATTGTCTCCTTATTTGACCTTTAGAAAGATCACTTTTGGTTAAATAAACTGCAAATTAAACAGCTGAATGCAATCTGCTTATAGATACATATTGATTTGTTTATAAACATTATGAAATGTATATGTAGTTCAACATATGAAATGTATATGTAGTTCAACAACCATAATGAAAACCACAGGTAATGTTCCATAGAAAGCATTTTTTAAAAAATTTTTTGAATTCTATGGGTTCTGCTACGTAGAGTACAAACACATGGATACAGTATCATGGAATCATAGGCTGATTTGGGTTGGAAGTGGACCTTGTAGACCATCTGGTTCCAACCCCTGTAGCAAGGGCAGGGACACCTTCCACTAGACCAGGCTGCTCAGAGCCCCATCGAACCTGGCCTTGGACATAGCCAGAGATGGGGCATCCACAGCTTCCCTGGGCAACCTGTTCCAGTGCTTCACCACCCTCACAGTGAAGAGTTTTTTCCTAAGTATCTTTTCATTAAGAGCTTTAGTCTACAAAGAATAGCTGCTATGCCTAATGAAACTCAAAAATCAGAACACCGATAGAGGAAATATTATATAATGAAACCAAAATTATGAAGTTGTTACTGATCGTAGGTGTTTTAAGATTCTGCTTTCTTTTCATTTTGTCTTTTTAATTTCTTTTTAATCCACTTCTATTTTCTTGAAGCTGTGTTGAACAAACACTAGTAGACCAGAATTCCATTATGCCATGACTATGAGAACACGTTCCATCAACCTATACAGTTTGTTCACATCTTTTCTTCTTTGTGATGGCCAAGAGGGACTGAGGATAAGTAGACAAAGAAATGAGATTAAGGACAGAAAAGAAAGAGAAATACTGGAAGAAATGGTAGGGAAAAAAAGTAAAGTTGTTCTAACTCTGGAACAAATGCCACTATTCTTTATCATAGATAAATAATGCTGACAGCAGGAGGTAGCTTTGCACTATGTTTGTCCTGTTCTTACAATACAATATGCATCACCTGAAGGTTGGCTTGATAAGTGTTTTTAAGGTTTCTGCTCAAACATAAACTTTTCAAAATATATCCGATTACTCCTCAGTTCAAATACAGTTGACTGCTTTTTGAGACAATATTCCTCCATGACAGAGAGAAGGATGTCACTCTTCTTGTAAGTTGATGAACAAACTGTTGGCTCAGCTTAGTTGAATTTATCTACTCCCAGTCAACACATTTGACATTTTCTAGTGAGTTTACTGACATCAGGCCTGTCCATGAAAGCAGTGGCGTGGAGCCTATAAATACATATGCTTCAGTCCTCTGGTGTTCACGAAGAGATTTTGCTGCTTAGTGTTTGAGCTAATGCTAACTCTTTCAAACCATAAAAAGAATTACTCTATACGAATTATTCTTAAAAATAAATCTGCATTATACACAGTTTTATAGAGGAAGAGGAATTTACATGGGTGCCTGAACTTTTTTGTCGTTTTTCCTGATGTCAGTTGAAAAAATAAAGGAAAAATCACAGTGTATTTAATTATTTTTGGCTATATTTGAACATATGAATTTAAAACTAAGGTTACATATCTATAGGGGGACAATAGTTCTCTGCAGTTATAAACTTTAATATATAAATACCTTTCATACACTTCCAAAAGTGCAAGCAAAACCATTAAATTTTGTTTGAGCTGTATAATCTAAAACATTAATGAAAATGTTCTATTGCTACATAATAGTCCTAGATAACACTTAGGTAATGTCTCTTGCTGGAGCAGTGGTAAGATGAAAAGGATTCTTCAGTTACTTTTTAAATGACTACTAAGAGTCATAGGTTTCTCTTAATGTGTTCTTAATTAGAAAAACTCTTGTTTTCTACCATCCTTTGCTGGTGCTTAAGTCCTCTTGAATTTCTTTCTGAACTTCATGAGAACTTAAATGCTTATGGATAAGCACCGTTGTAGAACAAAAGACATCTTCCTGAGACACACAACTAGGAATGTTGGCAAATATGTAAGATAACTTAAAACGGCTTTGAGTTTTACCAACCTAGAAGATACTCCAGGCTAATAATGAAAATGGTCAGGAGCCAGCTGACTTGATGGAGTGAATGGGATTCAGTGTTGAAATTTCAACAGCTCTCTTGTTACGTAATTAGTTTGATAGTGTGATACTGCAGATCAAACTCTATCAATTTATAGGGCAACTTTGAGACCTTCAAAATGGGTGATGATGCACCTCCATGGCACTTTCTTCCTTGGCAGTGGTTGTATTAGAGCTGTTTTGCCATCACCTCACATCTTCTTTTGCAGGCATGAGCAAGCTGCTGCCAGCCCTGAGGTAACTCTGTCCCCCACACCAAGTAGCCCTCCCAAGCTTCATCTGCTCAGCAGTGTGTCTTGAAAAAAAAGCCCCCAAAATCAACAAAACCAAACCCACATTAATTCCACCCAACAGCATACAGTAACAGTGCCAGAGAAGCTTTTGGCTTGAGTTGTTGACTGGAGCCTGTGTCTCCGGGTGGCATCATTAGGAAGAAATTAGATGTACTGTTGTGACAATGGAGGATAGAAAATGTCTGGTCTCTCCCACACATTAAAATTATTAGCCAGACACATCAAAGGTGGTGGAGAAAGGAGACATCCCTTCAATGACTCCTGCGCCTCCCGAGAGGAAGGCTGTCCCTCAGGCTGATCCCGCGGGAGGCTCCAGCTCCGGGTTGGAAATGGCGCCAGCGGCTGAAACTCAGCTCCTTGCGCATGCAAGAGGCTCTCTCTCCCAGGGGGACGCTGCTTCGCGTGGTTGACACGGATTGATCCCGGCTAGAAGAAGCAGGGCGCGTATTGCGCTCTCTCTCTCCCTCTTCTGGGCAGAGGAGGATGGGTAAATGGGGCAGAGCGGGAGCAGCGCGCCAGACGGGCGGCTGCGCTCCCCTGGTCCTCGAAGGAGCGGGCGCTTGTGCCATGGCCAGCGCGGGGGGAAGGAACCGCGCAAGGGAAGCGCGCATCCTCCATTTTGGCGGAGGGCGGGTGGAGAGTTGGCTCCCGGCGCCTGGCCGGAGCACTCATCCCTACCCCACGGCACTGCCGGGGGCACCCGGCTCCTTTTCCCGCGGGGAAGCCGGACGGAGGCTCTTCAAATGGACGCTCCGCTGCGCCTCACGTTGGTTTGAACTGGTACCAAGCTCCCCGCAGCGGCTTCCGACAAAATGGAGGACGCCACCGCCACCACCACCACTACTGCCACCACCACCACCACCAGCAGCTCCTCCAGGAGCCATATCGGCTGCTGATATGGCGCCCTCCCCCGCGGCGGGCGGGGGCAGCAAGGCGTCCTCGGCTAAGGAGGCGCTGCCTGGCGGGGCAGGCTGCGGGGGCGCGGGCCAGGCACCCTCCCTGGGAGACGTGAACTCTCCCTTTTCCCTCTGGGAACGCTTCCATTACCCATGCTCTGTCCATCATGGCAATGGCCCCAGGTTCAAAACCCTCGTGAGGGAAGGGAAGGGAGCGGAGTGGGACCCCTCGGAAAACCACTGGCAGCCCCTATGGCTCAGCGGCGGGGGACGGAGCGGGAGAGGCGAGCCCACGCCCCACGGCCGGAGTGGTGGCGCCCGCAGGGACCGAGCGCACGGCCGGGACGGCCAGCACACCCTGCCCGCGGCCGGCGGGGCGCAGCTGACTCGGCGACACCGAGAACTTCTGCAAGTTGCCGCTGTCAAAGAGCAGCGCGGGGAGCACCAGCGCAACCCCCGGGCGCGGGTACCGAGCCGGTCGGTGGGCAGCGATCCGGGTTCCTCAAACCTGATGGATCAAAGTGGGAAGAACCCCAAGCATGGCCAGGAGGAAGATTGGCAGTTTATAGGGTCAACCGGCTGCGGGCGGCTCTGATGGATGGGCGGCGCACCCACTCGGCTAGCCCAGCGCCAGAGCCCGCCCTCTGGGAAAGCCAATGCCGGGGCAGGGAGGCGGATCTCCCCGAGCTCGCTTGGCCCGGTTCCTCCTCCCCTTCGCCAGCAGCTGCGCTTCGCCCGGGACTGGACCGAGTTAGAGTTGAGGCGCCGGAGGAGTAGCGCAGAGTGCGTGCGTCCCCCGCGGGGGGGTCCGTGCCCGCAGGCGTTGGGGAGCCGGGTAAGGCGGGGGCGCGGGGCACTGCGCCTCACCGGGGCGGGCTGGCGGGGGGCTGGCGGCGCTCAGCTGCCCCCAGGGCGGGGATGGGAGAGAAGCCGCCGTGCCTCGCAGCTACCCGGGCGAAGTACCCCGCCGTGCCGCT
>VXAZ01008674.1:132451-264355 GCA_013399875.1 Gymnorhina tibicen | reverse complement strand
CGCCCTCGCCGCCCCCCCGCGGGTGCCTCCCTCCCCTCCCCTGCCCGGCGCTCCGCGGCTTCTGCCGCCGCCGCCGCTGCTCCCCTCCCGTATTGTTCAGCTGGGTCCCTCTAATGGCGGACAGGAGGCGGCAGTGCTGCTGGCCGACTGCAGGGGGGCAAACCCGAGACGGGGGCAACTGCCGCGCAAACGGGCGGGGGGCGCGGGCGCTCGCCCGGCGCCGGGGCGCTGCCGCTGAGGGCCCCACGGCCCCCCGGGCGCCGGTTCAGGGCTGATAGGGCAAGTTCGCAGGTAACACTCGCTGCTCCCCGCCGTGGGTGCCACCGCTGCCTGTGTCCCCCACATTCGCGCGTAGAAGCCCCCGGTGCGGCGGCGCCGGGGGAGGGCTCCTTGTCCCTCCTTCCTCCAGCGGGGACAAGCGGCGTGGGTGTGCCGTGAGGAGTACCCCACCGCCCCCGGGGAGGGCAGTGAATTTATTTGTTTATTTATTTATTTATTTATTTATTTGAAAGATTGGGATTAAAGGGAAGTGGTGAGTGATGCAGGCAGTACCTGCCCTGGCCAGGCGAAGGAAACGCTCCTTGGGGGCGCTGCCTGATCCTCGCTGCCCCGTGTTAACCCCGTGTCTTTCCCTTAGGCTCCAGCCCAGTTTGGTGCAGCCTTGGCAGAGACCAACAAGGAGAGGGAGCTCCATTGTGAGTGCTATTTGTGTATCTGTTTCTGCCTCTGCTAGACCTGCTTAAGGAGGGCTTGAACCATTCCCCCCGCCCCGTATTCTCCGGGGGCAGGGGTGGAATGAGGTCCCTCCTGGGCTGGGTGGAGAAATTCCTGGCTCCAGCAGCTGCTGCCCTGGGGCGAAGCCCCAGTAATGGCTGTGAGGCGGCTCCTCCTCGGGGTGGGTGCTGCTGCTGCAGACATCGCTCCTGCAATACCAACTCTGGCAGGCAGACGACGGGCTGCTGCCGCTGCTCACGTTACCCGGCTCCGGAGGGAGGAGGAGTAGGGCATATTTCGGGTGCCCTCTAGAGTTCTGGAGCGTATATGAAAATCCGTGACAAGACACCTTCAGCCATCTTGAATTTTTCCCCCCCTCACTGCTCGAATCGCGTGTCCTGCGTGTCATCTCGAAGCTAAGAAGAGGCATGGGAGGTTTAAAATCACCCATCAGTTTGCGATGGAGAAGCGTCATTTTGTGCATTCAGGCTGGTTCTCTACGCCCGCAGATTTGTTTGGGTCGTTTTGTTGGGTTCCTTGGCTGAGCTTCTGAGCAATCTGCTTTGCCCCTTCCCCAAAAAGCTGGAGGACACTGGGGAAACCGACAGGTTCTCAATAGCGAGCATTTGTGGTGTTTTGTCTGTGTGGGAGTTTCAGAGAAGATTTTGATCTTGTTGGGTGTTAGGTTGGCTGAGGAGAGGCTGGTTGCCAATCCCTGTGGGTAGGACTGGGATGTAACTTGACTCTAGTTTCTGCCCTTGTTAATAGTGGGGCTGTTTTTTAGCTGCATGGGGTATTCCGAAATCGCCAAGTAGTGCAGCGAAGGAGCAAGTAAGGCTGTGAGCGCACGGGGAGAGGCTCGGGAGCTGCCGCGGTGGGCCCGGGCCCGGGCGCGGTGCGCGGGCTGTGCCGCCAGAGGCGCCGGCGGGCAGCGCGGCGGCTCCGCTGGGAACGTGCAGCCCGAGAACAAAACAAAAAGGCAGCGCCTGTCTTGCGCTCTGGGTCCCTCGCTTGGGTACAGCACCGATTCAGGTGTCGCAGTCTTCCCCACCACTCGTATCTTGAATTTTTTTTTCCTTTATTTCTGTCTCTTGCTGTTTGACGTGGTAGATTTTCCAGATTCGCAAAGCTTGCAACTTTCTTTGTCACTTTTTGGTGGCTTACATATACAAAGAATGAGTGGTTCGCTGCAAAACCTCACTGCTTAGGAGGAAGGCATCAGGATTTATTCTGAGCATCTAAAATTATGAACCGCACCAAAGACTCTTAAAGAGTTTGCATGGCATGTTGTCATTAATATAGTGGTCTGCTCTAAACCTTGACTTGCTACTGCAGTTTAAAAATTTTAATCATAATTTTTTAACTCTTACCATGGTTTGGATGTAAGGCTAGCATCTAATTTTATTTCTGATTCATTATGCATTCCAGTCTAACAGCTGTTCTGTTTTTTCCAATCCTTCATGTCAAAAAAAGTTACTTCTAGGAGCAATCCAGGCAAATAATGCTTTGGAAAGAGGGGGACTGTTGTGTACTGGAGCTGGTTTGACAGAAATTATTGCAGCTTTGTGTGGCTGCTTACGAAAAGATAAGAATACTGCCAAAACCAGCCGTATAGCTAAGATTCAGTAAACCTTACTAAGACTCAGTAAAAGTCTTGCACAAAAGCGTCCTGGTAGGTGGCACATTGTCCTCCTCCAGCTGCAGTGATGGTGGTACAGTCTTCTTATGGCATGTGATGGGACCATGCTGCTCTGGGAGGGAATGTATTTGGTGCTTAGTGCTGCAAGGTCATCTCTAGGAACCAAACTCCTCAGCCACGTTATTAGGTGGTTAAACTAAGTAACTTGTTTTAATAGAAGACTGTCTTAATTAGAGCAATAAATTCACTCTATTATCTACTAAATTGGCTTTATATTGTTGTTATTAATCCTCTTTGACCTCAAATATATGGTTGCGTTCTACTGTTGCTTACCCTGTAATAACATGCTAAGAGGGATTTGCATCAGCAAGAATGTCAAAGTGGCAGTGAAAAGTGAAAGCCAGTTTCTTTGTTTTCTACAGAGCTTATTCAAGTATACAGAGGGATGTGGTACAAAACCAGTACAACGTCTTTCGGGTTTTTGCTTGGGTTGTTTGGTTTGGGTTTTGGTTTTTTTGGTCCTGCAGCATCAGGAATGGTCTTGTGTTGTTAAAGAAGTTTTCATTTTGGTTTTGTGGACTAAGTACAGAATTACTGAAGTTCTGTCACATTGTTTGAGTTTGCACTCAATTGATATACCTTGCAACAAAAGCAGTATGGGGAGTTCTGTTAAGAACTTGTATCAAGAATTATTACTAATGGAAAATTCACTGTTCATGGAGAACTATTTATTTTTTTCCATCACAAATAACAATGAACTCAGCTGATCTGTCTAAAGGGATTGAAATTTGAAGTTCACAAGACTTCAAAGGGCTACTCAGGTGTCCCCTCTGAGAAGTTTGAGGTAATTCTTGCCTCATGAGGGTCTTAAAAGCCCTATATGTTGCAGTGGAGTTTTGTGTCCACTGAAATTGTGTTTAACTCCACAGCTGAAAGTGTTTTCTTTTCAACTTCTTCTTAACTTTGTTTCAGTGATTTAATTGTAACAGCTGAATGCTCTGTGTGGCTAACTGGGTTGCTTACACATTAGAGTTCAGAGAAAACTTAGCTTGTCTTCCATATGTATAGCCTGCCCTGTGTGCTGCTGGCAGTAGATGTCAACTTGAGGTATGAACGATCTACTCGATTTAGATGCTACTATTTACATTCTTCATTTTGGACCAAGATTTGCAAGTTTGTCAGATAGTGTTTTGTACTTCTAAGAGAAATTTTAGGTAGAAGGAAGAAGTGTGAGACTTCTGGAATGCAGTTGCATTGCATGTTATGGCCTCTTCAATTAGCACTTTCACTATATTGATTTTTATATAATAATTTTTCAGCTGCACAGTGGATTCTAGCTCCTCCTGTTTGTTGCCTGTGCTGTGTGTATTGGTGTAGATGCACTTCATTGGGACTATTCGTCCTGCCACCTATTTTGGGAGAGAGGTGCTGATTGATGTTCTCAGGTGTTTCTGTGGTTTCTAAAGCATGAAAAAGCTTTGTGTCTTTGCTGTCATGGGAATCTCCATCCCTTAGCCCCTACTCAGATGGTTAAGCAGCATTCTTTGCTGCTCTGGTTGGCTTGGTTGAATACGATCCAGTGTGTGCCCATTGGCCCAAGAAGGCCAGTGGCACCTGGCCTGGATCAGCAGGGGTGTGGCCAGCAGGACCAGGGCAGTGACCGTCCCCCTGCACTCGGCACTGCTGAGGCCACACCTCCAATCCTGTGTTCAGTTCTGGGCCCCTCACTGCAAGAAAGACATTGAGGGGCTGGAGCGTGTCCAGAGAAGGGCAGCGGAGCTGGGGAAGGGGCTGGAGCACAAGTCCTGTGAGGAGCAGCTGAGGGAGCTGGGGGTGTTCAGCCTGGAGAAAAGGAGGCTCGGGGGGGGCCTTATCACTCTCTAGAACTGCCTGAAAGGAGGGTGTAGCCAGGTGGGGGTCGGCCTCTTCAGAACAAGAGGGCCTCAAGTTGCACCAGGGGAGGTTTAGATTAAATATTTGGGAATTTTTTTTCACTGGAAGGGTTGTCAAGCATAGAAACATGCTTCCCAGGAAAGTGGTGGAGTTGCCATCCCTGGAAGTAATTAAAAGATGTGTAGATGAGAAACTTAGGGACATCATTTAATGGTGAACATGGTGATGTAGTTTAATGGCTGGACTTGATCTTAAGTGTCTTTTCCAACCTAAATGATTCTATGATTTCAATGCCACTTATTTATACTTAAATGGTTTTGACAATTTAAAGCTTTTCTTTTCCATGAACTTCCAGAAATGGTCAGTTTTATGTTTATTCTGTGAAACTCAATGCCACTAGAGTTCAATAGGACACACACACACCAAGAGTTTGACTAGATGTATGTATGTATGAGAACATCAACAGTTGCAATAGATGAGGTTGGTGACTGTCCTTTATGGACAGGGGCCACTGAGGGTTTCTTGGGCCTTCACTGAAGGACATGCTAATAATGAAAGTTGTTTCCTTGCTCCAGTTTGCTATGAGAACAAAATTATTTCTATCAATGGTTATAATACAGATTTTATTAGTCCAACATAAATAAAGTCTACAGAGGTTGTTAATTTTTGTGTTCAAGTGACAGTTTCCAGTGGCAAGATTGCCACCAATATATTTTTCAAATTGCTCTTGGTTCAGAGGGCGTTTGTACTTCGTAAGTTTGTCCTCATGCTTAAGTGCTTAATTTTTGTCCATGTTTCTTAAATTTTTTGGAATTAGCTTCACCATAACTTCTTTCTCTGCCCCTTTCTCACCATCAGCTATTAGAGAATAATCTGACAGGGATAGCAGGGATTCATCACATAGGTGGGGTGCAGAAGCAAGTGTTCAGTGATCTGAGCAGAGTAGCTGTAGTACTGGTTTGAAACAATCAGGGATTGTCAGTGCTGTAGCCAGCCATACTGAGTGTCAGCAGCACAACAGGATTTTGATGGGCTTGTTTGCTTTTTTAACGTTTGTCTGAGATGGGACTACTTAATGGTGGTTGCTGTTGTGCAGAACTGTGGGTTTGGGTCTCTAAAAAATGTAACGTGTAATATGGTACTTCTTTATTTAAAAGGTTTATGAACTTTATTGTACATCTTCTTTAACCCTTGAAAGACTATCAGAATCCTTCAGTTAGCATCACTGTAGCTTCCAAAGGCCGTAATACCTACATCTGTGTACCTAGTGCTGTACAGAAGTCTATTGAGGCGTAGTCCCAGCTCATCCGTTTTACCCCTGACATATGCTAAGCAGGATGTTATCTCAGTTCCACTGTTCCCCCATGGAATAGTTTGTACAAAGTATGCTTGGGCACATGCTGTTAACTGATGGGACAACTGATCAGAGCTACTGATGTAACTTTTGCTGGGCCAGGTTATTAGGAGAGATCAGTGGCATTATGGAAGAGTTTGTGTTGTGTTTGTGTTGGTTTCTACATTTAGTTTCCTCTAATCTTTTGCTGTGAAAGATGGCATTGGAAGAAGATAACAAATCATGCACATAGAATTGCATGGGTTATGCCAAATTTTACTAGTTAGGGGCTGCTTACAGCTCACAGTCAGTCCAAGAAACATGGACGTCTTTGTTTTCCTCCTGCCGACTTTTGTTGGAAGTGTATTGGCATCGTACGTTTCTTTAGGCTCTTCTGTGCATTGCAACCATCCTGAATGTTTAAAAAAGTTAATTCATTTGAGTTAACTCATAATGCAACTGTGCTTTTTTTTTCTTTTTCTTTTTGTTTTTCCCTCCTCTCTCCTTGAAAGTAACCTTGGTGAAAACCTTACTTCGTTTTGGAGTTCCTTTTCCTTAGATCTGTGCAAGATCTTTCCAGCTTGGTATTTACTCCTAGTACTACATAAAATTTCTCTAGAAGTAATTTTGTTCATCACATTAATAAACACAGCTATCATCCTTGTATGGATGACCTTCAAGTCTCTCTCTCTTCCAGACTTGCTGCCCTCTAAACTAGCTAAATCTGTGTGTGCTTGTGACTTCTCTTTGTCGATGTCTGACCTTTAGCTGAGGCTGCTACTGCAGAGGAAAACTTCTCTGTGCTGTTGCTTGCAGACAGCATTGCCATGAGATCTTTGGTTCAAGTCCATAATCTAGCCCTGGTTTTAGACATAGCACACACTCTTCTAACAGACTGTAGATTTCTCCCACATAGTAAATGGTGTCTTAACTGTTAATCAGCAATTAAGTGTTTGTTATTTATTTGTGTTAATAAATCACATGAGTACATCTCATACCATGCCTTTGATCTCTGTATCGTTGTGGTAACAATTTTTCTTAACAGATGTGCTAAGAATGATCCTGCTCTATTGATATGGATTCAGAATCCTATACCAGAGTGCTTTCCTGGACTCCTCTTTTGACTGTCTGGTCTTTTTGCATTTTGTATTTTACGGCTGTAAACCCAACAGGTTTTACTTACGTTTAATCTAATGTTGGGATTTAACTATGAAGAATACTATCTGTCTTTTGTTGTCAATGAGATTGTAAGTGCTGTTTAGGAAGTGACATCATGCGCAATTAAACAATTTTGTTCATTCTCCTGTGATGCTCCTCGTGCTTGGAGAAGTTCTGCGTGTGCACCCTTACAAGCAAGCCAGTTGCAACCTGTTAATGCAGAAGAAGCTGGCTTTAGGAAATAAAGCCTACTGAAAACAAACCCAAACCACCACCTTTCCTGTCACCCTGGGACTCAAACACACCATCCTTAGAACAAGAACTAATTGTAACCATTGTTTATGGTGGTGCTGTTTCCTTGTATTCTCATTTTTGTCTCTCTCCATCTGTTGCCCCTTATGTTTAGATTGTTTGCTCTTTGAACAGTTGTACTCTGTGTTTGCACAGTGGCTAGCATGATGTGGTCTATGGCTTTGGCTCCTGGGAGTCTGTGATAACAGTTGTGATCTATGGGTGTGGTATTGGTGTCTTTTTTGCTTTTTTTTGGTGTATGTGGAAAAGGGAAGAAGACCTAGTGTTCTGTTATACCTGAAATAATGTTATCATTTTGTTTGAGCAGCAATTGATTGTTAGTATACCAATCTATAAACGTTGAAGAATTTTTATTAAGCTAGCGGAATTTACCAGACATCTTTTGAATTTATAAGTAGTGTTTGCATGTGTGCATGTTCGGGGTTTTGTTTATTATAATAATTAGTAGTAGTAGTTGTAGTAGTAGTTTTGCTTGTGAGGGTGGTTATGTTTTTTGAAAAAAATGTTCATTCAGGAAATGATGTTTTGTTCTGGTAGGTGATGCCTCGTTAAAGAAGCCAAGTAGTATCTAGAGAGGCCAGGTAAGAAGTCCTTTGTAATCCATGTAATAAAGAAAAAATCGCAATTTAGAAATGATAGAAAATGGAGAGTGCAACAAAGGTGATTTGCTTTTTACCAGAAGCAAAAATTGGATATTTGCTATTGTCACTGTGTTTGACCATCGTTATGTATACTTCTATCCAAAGAATTAACAAATAGAAATACTGAGATGGTCTGACTAAAATTGTGTATAGTACAGTAATGTTCTGAACTAAAGTCAGCTTTTTTTAGTAATTTAAAGAACCATAAAGTTTGGAGAAGATACACAAGAATTACTTAAGAAGGAGTGGAAAACATTCTTTCTAGTAACAGACTTCAGAAACTCAGGCTATTCCTCAGTTAAAAGAGAATAGATTAGGGTGTGACTTAATGCTGATCTAGGAGAGACTGTGCACCCAGTAACATATTAGATAATTGGGTGTGCTTCCTACATCTCCCTTTCCATCCCCACTGTTAAAGGCTGAATTTCTGAGTGTCAGTTATTGCCTCAGCAGTACAAAATCAAACAGGGAACAGTGTATTGTACCTTTCAGCAGGTACAATAACTAGGAATTGGAATAACTTACTGAGGCATCACTTTCTTCTTTTTAGGCAAAAGTTTATAGAGGATTTGAAAAGCTCCCTACTATGAAAGCTAATAGATTTTTTTTTTTTTTTTTTTTAAGGCTCAGAATATACTTCCAGTTGCAGACTTGGTCTCAAAAGACAAAATATTGGTTTGAAACAAAAAGTACCTCGTATATTTTTCATGGGTTTAAATTTAAGGTATATATCCTTGGTTGTATGACCATTTAAACCAGACTAACTTAGGTCTGTCATTGTCCTTTCCTGTTCATACCAGCACCAGCCTTTTCTGGCTTGATTGTTTTATGTTTTTAATTTTGGGAGTCAATTTAGGTCCATGAGTCATCACAATGAAATTTGGGGGTAAGGAGCTATGTAGGTGTAGAGTGTTTGCTCTTGTTTTTTTGTGTTTCAGCTTTCTACCATGTTAGCTCCTATGATGGACTGGCTGTTAGAATCCTTAAACAGCTAGGGAGAAAGGGAGAAAGGAATAGGAATTCATAACCACAGTAGTCCTGTCCAAGACTGGATGTGGTTTGTAGTTGTGGAACTGTGGTCTTAGCAAATACAATATGCATCTTATTTAAGAACAAGACTATCTTTTAAAAACAGTTTGATAACCTGGAGTCTTGATTGCGTAATGTAACTTGCAGCCAGCCAGCCAGTGCAGCTGTGAAAACCTATCATACTTGCCTTGCTGACCCTATCTATTCTTGCCTTGGATCTCGTTTCCCGTCAACCTTACCTCACATAGAACTTGAACTATTTTGTGGCTGTTTTTTCTTTTTATTTTCTCCCACTTCCTTTTCTATCTCATTTTGTTTGTGGTGATAAGTTTTTCTTTCCTTTGTTATACTGTAGCTTCATTGTCTGTTTACTTGGTTGTAGTCTCCTACATATAGCATAACATTCCTTGCTCTTTTGAATTCAGTTTTATTTGTTCTGAATAACGAGATGCATTGAGTACTAATCACTGCAAGTAAATTGTGTTGAAGAAGCTTGTCCATACCAGGCCCAAAATACTAGATTGTTAGCCAATACTTGATTATTTCTCAGGGATGATTTTTCTGGTTGAGGCTATTAGCTGATGTTAGTTATGCTAAGGACAAAGAAAATGGTTTATCTGCAAACTTGTTCATTTACAAACTATGGCATGACAGTTTTTCCTCTTTCTAAGCATATGCAAAAATACAGTGTTTTAGAAGCATTAGTCAAAAAGATTTGTGCAATCAGGCAGAGAAGTGGTGTGCCATTAGGCATGGTGGATACTAGTTATCCACACAGAGCTACTTGTTCATGGGTTGTACATATGTGAGTGTAGACTGAATGCTGGTTTCAGATAAAAATTTAAAAATCCCAACCAATTAAGAAGAAGCACTAATGAAGAATAATGTTAAAAGTCCATGTTGATAGTTAAAAAGTGTCTTCATTTCCAGAATGTTTGGGAATAGCACAATCTGGGCACTGATAGGATAGAAGACAGCTTTGGCTAGTCCTGGTGAACAGCAAGTTAAACATGAATAGTGCACCCTAGCAGGATGAATGTAAACAGCATACTGGACTGAGTTAAGCAAGACTGTAGCCAGCAGTTTAAGGGGAGGTATTGTTCCCCACTGTTTGATATTGAGAGAACACATCTACAGTGTTTGGTCTGGTTTTGGTTAGACTTCGTCCTGATGAAGATACAGATTTTCTGGAGTAAGCACAGTACAAGGCCGTCAGCTTAGAGGGTTGGAACACATAAGAAAGAAGGAAAAGCTGAGAGAGAGGGGTGTGTTCAGTCTAAGAAGAAGGCTGAAGGGACAGGTTACTCCTGTCTTCAACAATTAGTGAGAAAATACAGAGAAGACAAAGCCAAGCTCTTCTTAGAGATGCCTATTGATAGAATGGCAGGTAATGGGCATAAGTAGCAACAAGGGAAAAAATTGTGAGTAGGTAAGATAATCAAACACTAGAAGATTCTTGCTGTTGAGATTTCTGTGCTTTCCTGTCTCTAGTTTGTTCACATTTGCTTGGTTTATATATGATTGGCTGTACACCCAATTTCTTTAACTTGACAAATTTGAAAGATTGTGTGCTATTTGTGTTTACTGGGTTTTCTTGAAATGCCAGCAAAACCTAAGGACTTCGTAGATTTGAATTCTGAATTAATCTTCATTGCTCCCTGTGGAGCAAGAGTAAGGCATATTTTTGAAATGTGTGCTGTGACCCACTGACACCAACGACCTGTGTTCTATTGCCCAGGCCAGACATCTAAATAAATTGCTGTTCCTGGGTCTGTTTCTGATCTAGCCATTCAGTATTTGTTTTTCCTAACAAGTGTTAAATTTTTTAAAGTTAAGATCCGTCAAATGACAATTTTACCTCTTTTCATGCTGTATTAATGCCACTTTCTATTTATTTCTCAGGATTTTACTTGTCCTTTTCCTGTTTTCATATCTAGCATAGTGCTTCTCTACTGTTCCTGTATTCCCTTTCCACTTAGCCATCTTTCTAGTCTGTTGCTGTGGTCTAGCGTTGCCTATTTGCTGGAAATAGATAGACATTTGGATATAAGTAATAGATAAGCATTTATTGTGGGTCCTTTGTTTCTTTGTCTTGTTTCACCTTTCTATTCCATTTATAATAAAGGACATCCTTAAGCAGCATCTTGCTGCTTGAGTAGTAGAGAGATAAAATTTACTGTCTACTGCATTACACATAATGGCTTTTAAGGCCAGAAATGGTGCTGTGTTCCTGCTGATCAGTGTCTTTCCAAGATTAAACAGCCATGAAATACATGGAAAGTGTGTAATAAGGGGGAGATACATGTCAGTATGGCTACTCTAAAACAATGCTGGTCAAGTTATGATTTTGATTTGCCATGAATTCCCGTGCCAAGTGCTGCTCATTCTTTGATGAGTAATCTTGAGAATTACTGGTGCTTGGTTTGGATACCCCTTTATGGAATTAAGTTTGAGGTTGACTCTGAATTTTGATTCTGTTCCTGCATGCAAGGAAGCATTTCTTAGCATTCATCGAGTAGGAAGACTTAAGGAAGAGGCTGTGTTAGGTAAAATTATTCAAATATTCCTGGGAGCATCAGTTGGAAAACAGATGTCAGCATTCACATGTAACAGTTGTGGCTACAGTTCAGTTAAGATGCTCAGAAAATATCAAAGTTTGCATGTTTTTGGTAAGCTGTAGTTGTGTGTAAATAGTTACTCTTGTGAATAAAACCAAAATTTACTGACTTGCTTCAGAATATTTCACTAAGTAGATCTTGCCCTTTCACTGTTCTTAGTTGCTTTCTCTGCTGGATTACAGGTCTTTGCACATGCTTTTTTGTTGAATTCTCTGAAATCTGCGTGACAAACACGTTTTGAGTGTTACATAATGACTTTCAGTAAGCTAATTTCTTCAATCCATACAACTTCTTTCAAAATGAGGGGAAAGAATTTGAAGCAGCTCCAAACGTACTGGAAACTAAATTCTGGAGTAGTGTCTCAAGACTGAAGTAATGATATATACCAGGCTTTTGTAATGATGGTACTCAGGCAAATAGATAAATTAGGTTTGTGAACCTAAACTTAGTATTCTGCTCTTGAAAGCTCTTACCTGTGTTCTGAAACACCAGCAATATAAATACATTGATGCGTTTGTGTTAAATATTATTCGGACTCTTTAATTAGCTTGTATAGTAATTTAAGACCCTTGTTTTACTTTGGTGTTGTGAATACTACTTGCACCTGAGTTTAGCCAAAATATGCAAGTATTTCTGTTGAACTCAGCATGATTTGTATGTGAAACTGGCAGATAAATAGTTGAGTCATTGTGGCATTAATGTTAATATTTGAGGCTTGCTTAAAGCCTTGCTAGTTTCAGATACACTACTCAGTGTGACCAGTAGATACACGTGTTGTAAAATTCAGTCTGACCTGTTTTAATATTCAGCCTGTCACTGCTTGCTGTGTTGTCAGGTAGCACATTCATGTTGGAGTGTTTTATGTGGTAGTTGCTGTCAGGGTAGAGCATTTCCATCTATAGCCATCAGCTTGTGACTATCCTGTCTGCTAAAAGGATCTCTGTGCTGAAGTTCAGAGCTGTGGCACCAGCCTTGATGTGTTCAGGCATGGCTGGAGTGTTCTTGCACAGAAGTACTTGGTTTGGGGAACTGATCTGGCTGGAAAGGATTCCAGCAGGAAGGTCTCTTTTTGTCTGGATATGTGTGTGGTTGCAGAAACAGCTGGGCCACATGATAGCATAGCAAGGAGACTGTGGACCTGGTAACTAGGCAGACCTTCAAAAATATTAAAACTTTTGTTAGAGATGTAAAAGTTAACAGTAAATCAGAGCTACCATATATCCAAGGCATATCTGAATGTAAAATGCTAAGGCTGATGACTAGATGCCCCTCAGGAAAGGAGGGAAAAAACCACAAACCAAAACAGCTTATGTGGTTGCCTGTGGTGAGAGTTTTATATCTAGTGACCCAGAAGGGCCCTGCAACTGCTTTTTCTCTAACATGGAGTTCTATTCACATAGATAGGAGTCTCTCCATACACAGTATAAATCATTCACTATGCCCAAATTGAGACTGCAGTAGTAGCATGCAGATGTAGCTTAAAGCTGGCTTAAATGACAACCCTTTAAAAATGCTGGGCTACTTGTGTTTTTCTAGCATTTTGCCATTCTTATATGTGGGTATAGTTGGGTTACTTATAGTTTGCTTCAATTCCAGTAAAAAGTGCTACTTTTAGGTGATTTTAATTGGAGTGGTGGGCTTTGTTTTTGGGATGAACTGTGTCATACATTCAGCCAGCCACTGGGTTGATGGATTCATACCCCAAGAAGGCTATGGTATGTAGGTTGCATCTGGTTGTGTAGGGAATGAGTGTTCCTGAGCTGTAGCAAGACATTAAGCTAGACAGCTTCTTGATAGCTGCTTTGCAGATAGTCTTTACTGAGCTTATGATCCATCAGACTTAGGAGAAGTCAAGTGATAACAAGTGATTTTCTGTTATAAGGATAGGAACTTTAGAAAAGTAGCTGAATTAAGGAAATAAATGATGTTATGGTCAAATGAATGTCAGGCTCAGGAACTGATCATTAGAACTGGATAGCCTCACAGAACATCGGGACGTGTTCAGATAGTCTCTAACCTTTTACCAAAATGTTGACACCCATCCCCCAGCTGAAGTCAGCCTGAGAGCCATAGGCTGAAATTCAGATTTTGGATAAATGGGTAGAGCTTCCATGAGGCTAGTGCTATTTCTTTTGTATGTAAGAAGATTACTATTCCTCTACTAGGTTAGGGTGATGGCTGTACTAGGCAAATAGACTTTTGGGTAACCCATTTGCAACAGGGATGTATAGCAATAGAAGCTTTTCAATTATAGCCTGATTTTTCTGAAGGTGTATTCTGGTTTGCAGCTGGCTGGCTAAGAATTTTGTAGAGTTGCCTTTGGACCACTGTGTTTAAGTCATCAATGCATTTATTTCATGTTTGCCCAATCCTTGTTTGAAATGGTTACATTTCTAACCTCTGTAGCCTTCTACAGCAGTGACTCCCGTAATTAAGAAGAAAATGTATTCATGCACAGTAGATTATTAAAGCTTCTTAATTATTTAATTTGGCACCTTTTTGTTCTTGTGAGACACTGGGCAACTCTTATCTTCTATGGGTTTTTTTTATAATTCATTCAGACTTAGGATCTTCCTTGAGTTGTTCTCCTTTCAGTGAGAAGTCTTTTCCATGAGTATAAATTGTTCATGTAACTCATCTGCTTTTCCCTCTCTCTGAAAAGTGAGTGATCTGAACATCTCATGGTAAGCAAGATGCTGGTGAAGTATGGGTTTTTTTGTAGTGACAAATGTGCTTTGTTTTATTTGATTCTTTTTATTTTTTTCCTCTTTGGTTGTTGATAATTGAGTAGCTTTGATTTGAAAGAGCGAGAGAGTTGCAGCTTGGGTCTTAAGTTGTTATGTGTATTCTTTCCCCCTTGTTCATTACCTTGCATTTATCACTAGTGATTTTGCCTACCACACTGCTTTACAATCAGTTTCTGTTTTCAACTGCTTGAATAAGTTTGTATGATTAGCAAGCACTCATTTTGGGAGTCACTCTCTCTTTGGTTGACTTATATATGTTGATCTTTATCATTTTATTTTGGAACCCCTCTGGTAACTTCTCTTTATTGTGATAACAACAAACACATGATATTTTTCTCTTTAAATAATTACAAATCACCCAGAGAACCTTTTCTCGAAATCTTTATTATAGATAATTTGCACAGCAGTCTTCAGTGAGTGCAGTGTTTGAATGCCTTTTGGAAGACCTTAGTGGGAAATACCAGTTTAATCAGGGTTGCTCAAAAAGTGTGTGAACCCTTCAAAAGATTTCAGCAGTAGTCCTGTGAGACATTACCTTTTCTTTGCAAAATCCATGTTACTCCCCCCCCCCTTCCTTCCCCCCCCCCGCTTTGGGTATATTTATTCAGTTGTAGATTCTATCAATTTATTTAGTGATAGAGATAGGACTGTAGTCTGAGTAATTGTTCTCACCTTTTGCTTAAGCAATTGGTTGCAGATAGTGAAATAAAAAATTGCTGACTGTCTTCAGAAACCTTAAGTGACTGCCACATGGCCCTAGTGATTTGTTCTAAAATCCTCTTGTGTTAACACTTTGATGCAACATTTTTCCTCTGACCTGACCCCTAGAAAGAGAGCTTAGATGTGATTTTCCCTGATCTTTTCCTTACTGAACATCAGTGAAAAGAATTTATTCTGTGTTTTCCAATTCAGGCTTCTTGAGTATTCTGTTACTTCAGGAAAATTTTGCTGATTGTAAAATTGACAAGAATTGGGATTTTAGACAAACTGTTGCACTGACATAGGTCAGTAGCCTGTCTAACCAAAAGATGTATGAAATGTGTACGAAACATCCCTCCAGCACAATTTCAGCACTTTTGTAGGTCAGAGACTTCCTGATACCAGTTAGGGCGTTTTTGGAGTCTTTTTGGACTGGTTGTATGCGTAATACAGTGAGTTTTTAAAATGCCTTCATGCTTTCATGCTTTTTGTTCTAGCTGCTCTGTTTCTGTTCTTCCCACTGAGGCTGTTCTTTCTGAAGCCAGATGTTGAAGTAATGAGGTTTTAAAAATTTTTTTTATTCCCCATGGAATTTAAACATGCTTTTCTGGAGTGCTGTCTGGATAATTACATCTTGAACTATGTTGCGTGGCTCAGAGTTAGACTAGGATTTGCTTTTTCTTCAGAGAGTTCTCTAGATGGTTGAAGTTGGCTCTGTTGTAAAAATTTGTCCCATCATTGCGTGGTGGGTTGGTTTTGCTTTTTCCCACCCTAGTTTGCACAGCAGTAGTTGAAATCTTCAGTTACTACTTTGCAGTCTCATTCCCATTATCTCACCTGTGGTGTCACTGTTGAGTGGAGGTGATTGATGGTATACCATTAATAGGTTTCTTCTGCTTTAAATTCTGATGTGGAATTTAAATGTAGCCCAGTACCTGTTGAGGTAAATAATTTAGTTATGATACTGTGCTTTCCTAGCAGAAAGTAGTTTTCTTTTGCTGAGGCAAATAAACCCCTTTCTTCTTGTTCCTATATTTGTGTCATAGGATACTGTCTCCTAAATTTTGTTCATCTGTTCAAATTTGACGATGTGTCAGTTACGTATTATCTCCAAAGTAGTCTTTCAAGTTTTTCCTTTTTATTTTTTGGCTTACAGCTTTTATATGGAGGCAGTTGTACATGCTCGTCCTACTTTGGATGTCTATTTCCAGTGCCCTGTTTTGGTGGGACTATAGTTTTAGCCAGATTTCAGTGACACCTTTTGATTTTTGTGTTTTTGCTCCAAGTGTACATAACTGTGGCTTTGATCTTCTGTCACCTTCATCCCACATGTTATTAATGGCACTTGGTAAAGGCATTTAAATTCCAGTTTCTGCTTTTGTTAAAGTGGAGTTGAAATTTTTTTTTTTTTTTGAGGTAGTCATACACCACCTGGATTTCTGCAATTCATCATGAATTTAACTCCCTTATCAATCATCAGTGGAGTTGACCTACAAGTATTACTTAGCTGTCTTAAGAGCTGTAGTTGTCATCATTCTAAAGAAGTGCCTGCATTTTGCCTTTTATTTCTTCCAGCAATTAAGCCTTGAACGTAGCCATGGATCGTAATTTATTTCAGCGTGAAGACTTTTAATAGGTGAGTGATGTAGCTCAAATTAAGAGGGGCAGACAAAGCCTGGTTCAGGAAGGGCTGTTGAATATCAGTAGTGCTTCTGTTTCTGAACCACCTGAAATTTTGGTGTGTGCATACCACCACAGAGCCTTGAGCTTATTCTGCAGCAGTATTGAACATGCATTTTCTGCAGACTGCATTTTCTATTTGTGGGTTGGTTTTTTTGTTTTTGGTTTCTCCTAGTTTTCCATTCTAAACATATTTTTTTCACTCTCTAAGTCACTCTTTTTGGGTAGTTTTTCATTTAGAAATACTGACTGTGACATTGCCTACGTGGCTTTTGTGTTTCTCCTTGCTGCTCCTACTTTTAGAAAACAAGCTACCTCATTTTGCACATTTTATGGGTAATTTTGTTGTAGAGTCTTATGGAGGTAGGAGCTATTTGCAGGGAAATACATGCAGATTTTGCTTATGACTTTGCACTAGTAGTTAAACACACATTTTTTTCTTATTTTTTTAATACTTGACAGTGCAGTTCATTAAAACCTAAGAGCTTTGTGAAAAAAGTAAATAGATTTAGGCAAAAAGATACGTTTTGAGTCTTAACTTTGCTACTTATTATGTGCATGTACAGTAATACAGCCCAAGTCTGTCTCTCTACTAAGGATTTGTGAAAACAGGAATAGTAAAGGTTTTGAGTCAGGCCTGGGGTATAGTCTTGGCATAGTCTCATTTTTTTCTCTGCTCACATCTGTTCAAGCATATTTAAGACTTTTATTAAAAGCTTTATGTGCTTTTGTCCTTGTAGAGAAAAAAATATATAGAATAAACCTGTGAAACTTTAAAAAAGGAATTCATTCTTTTCAGCAAAAGCTGAGATGCAGAAAAATCTAACTTTAAATTATTCAGCCCTAGAGGAAAAAGTAAAATAGGTGAAAGAGAATATTGGATTAAATTAATCTTCAGTGTAACTGACTGATTTCCAGGGAGGTACAAGCCAACTGCACTGATAATACAGGGGTTTTTTTTTGTAAGAAAACCTCTTTCATTCCAATTCAATGTTACCTTTATTGCAGTTCAAATGCTATTACATAATGGCATTTGGCTGTAAGGCTAACATAGGAAGGAAATAAAAGGTGGTCGCCTCTCTTCTAGGATTAATCTGGTTCACAGCTTTTCTGTTTGGTCCTTGTCCTGTCCCCCCTGCCCCTGCTCAGTTAATGGACAACAGGGCTTGAATAGTGTAAATGTGTAGGAGAATATTGGAGCTTTATTCCTCTGGGCATCTTTACTGTCTGGGGATTTTAAGGACTATCCTCAAACAGTAGATAACTACACAGGTTGATACTCTCTCTTTTAAAAATGCTGCCAAGTCTGGAAAACCTAATGACTGTTATAAAACCTGAAGAATAAATAGCAGCTTGAACTTTGAATATTTTCAGTCTCTTGTGAGTGATCACATGTGTTAATACAGGCTATGGATGTCTGAATCTGCACTAAGTATCACTGCAGTGCATATATACAAGTTGAAAATTATTAGCAGTGTAAGGTTTATATTGCATTGTAGGCCTGATTTTATGTTCTGTAGTTTTCCTTTTATATTTTAATTTTAGCATAGTGTATTCTGCTACAGGCAGCAAGGAAGTTGACCCAATAGAAAAGAAGGAAATGTAACTGCTAAAATTTTTTTCTCCATTGCTCAGTTTACTTGAATCATTTATTTCCTTAATATTCTATGACAGATATACTTCTTAATTCTGATGTTTGATTACTCAATTGCAGTTAGGTATGTCTGTCTCTTACCAAACATGGCATATTTTTCCTCTCTATAAAGCCTTCTGGAAATGTAATGTGACAGAGTAGAAGATCTCAAACAGTACTGTTGCTGCTTTATTCACAGCAGTGATTGAATAGACTTGTATTCTCTCTTACTGTAGGATCATAGTGCTGAAAGTCAGGTTTGAACTTAAACTGTAAATTTAGAAGAAAGTCGGTTTAAGGAACATAGCTGGCTTGATGATGCTTGGGATGAGGAAATTGTTTTGGATAGCTAATGTTTGATTTAACCCTGTTTCAGACCACACTACTTTTGTGAAGGGCAGCAAGTTGGTACAAGAGCAGTTTCCCTACAGGAAAGAAAATAAAAGTGCTTGGAGCAACTTATTAAGGTAAACAGATTGCAGTGGATTTCTGGATGGGTAAGTATAGATGAGCAGGATATTTCTACTTCTTGTATTTACCTTCCTGTATAAAGATTTTATGAAAAAGCACGGAAAGCTACTTCTAACCTTTCACAAAAACTAAGTGATGTCACACATCAGCATATACTTCCAAGACATACCCAAATTACAATTATGTCTGTATTTTTCTTGTGGTATTATAAGATCAGTTTAACTTACTGATCTTTAGTACAGATGTTTTTTAGAGTGATTTTAGATCCTTTAGCTTTGATTATATCCAGGTTGACTTTTATAATTTTTAATTCATGGTTGAATTGACAGTTATGAAGAACAGATTCCCCAAACGGAACAATTACAAAAAGCAAACATATCTCTCCAGGCAAAGTAGCTGTTGGGAAGTAGCCTGAATAAACACTGCTTGGTCTTAAAAAGAGAAAAGACAAAGTTACTGAAAGTAGCAGGAGCATGAGGTAATAAGTCAGGACTTCAAATGAGCTGCTGGTCTGTAGTGGCTACAAAGGAGAGGTTGCTGTCCACTTTCTGCTGCTCAATAATGTATCTATTCCTGTCACGTGCAAGGGTTTCCTATATATCTCTTCCTTACTCCTTTGTTCCATTCATTTTGTGGCTACCTAAGAAGCTTTGGCACCGTGGGTTTGGGGGAATATCAGTTGAATTTCAAAGCTGTTAATGTTCCTAATAGGACTGAAATTTAGTAGGAATTCAGTTTTTCTTTCTGTGTGCCTAACTCTTGATCTTGCTTTGCAGTCTAGCAAAAGCAGTGTTAGAAGATCATTGTGTGCACATGTGGGGTGGGAAAGGGACTGAGAGATCACAATCATGTAATAAATAGCATTGAAAATTCTGTTTCCTGTGTATGTATGTATTGATAAAACATTGTGATGTATAGTGACTGTATTTTTTTGCTAGTATAGGATTAGAAAGTTAATGAATGTTAAGACATTCAAAGAATGTCTTAAGCATAGGAAACTTAATTTTTCTTTTACGTTATCTCAGGAAGAAAATAAAGCAAAAGCTAGAACTATTAATTCTGTAATTATTTTTAAGAACTGTTAATGGAAAATTGTATCTTACTCTGAAGTTGGATGTGTTTTTTTCTTGCTTTATGTTTTTCTTCAAACAGCAGATCTGGAATGGACACGAGTCCTCTGGGAGGATTAGACTTGTCTGAACGTACTCCTAGTCTGCTAGGGAATACCACCATGGCAGCAGGTCTTGCAAATGTAGGAAATACGTTTGGAGGGCCACCAAGTTCTTTAGTTTCTAGACCTAATAAATTCCAAAACTCGCCGATAGAAGATGATGATGATGTAGTTTTTATTGAACCTATACAACCTCCGCAGAACTCTACATCACTGGTAGCAGACCAAAGGAACACTGCATTTACATCATCAAAAAATGAAGAACTTAAAGGAAATGACTGCAAAATGCTTCCTTCTCCGAAAGACTTAAATTCTCAAAAGGGGAGTATAAGTGAAACTATTATTATTGATGATGAAGAAGACATTGAAACAAATCAAGGACAAGAGAAGAATGCTTCCAGTTTTAATGAACGAAGACTTCCAGAGTGTAAAAATAGAACCAACGAAATGGAATTCTCAGCTTCCAGTTTTTCAAGAAGTAAGGTAAATTCAGGAATAGGTAATAGTGGTATAACCACAGAACCAGACTCTGAAATTCAGATTGCTAATGTTACTACATTAGAAACAGGTGCTATGAGCTCTGTCAGTGACGGTCATTTAGAAAATGATGCTGACGGGCGTGACATGAACCTAATGATTACACATGTAACGTCACTGCAGAATGCCAGCTTGGGAGAGGTATCTAACGGACTGCAGTCAAATAATTTTGGTGTTAATTTGCAAACATACACCCCATCTTTGACTTCACAGACCAAGACTGGTGTAGGACCTTTCAATCCTGGTAGAATGAACGTGGCTGGAGATGTGTTTCAAAATGGAGAATCTGTGACTCATCATAATCCTGGTAAGTTGCAATTTTGAGTGTTTCCTTAAAGGCTGAAAATAAATAGTGAAATACTAGATTATAGAATTTTTGGTTGAAGTATTTTTGGCAGTGACACTGCTTAAGCTTTCAGCTTAATATTTATGAAAGATCTTGGTTGCCTTCATGCCTATCACTACCTTATCTGTGACTAGTTATCTGTAACTAGAACAAAATATGCTCAGTGACATAATACATTAGGAAACATGTCTTCATCAAAAGGATTATT
This sequence comes from Gymnorhina tibicen, assembly GCA_013399875.1. NCBI lineage: Eukaryota > Metazoa > Chordata > Aves > Passeriformes > Artamidae > Gymnorhina > Gymnorhina tibicen. The sequence goes on along the minus strand of VXAZ01008674.1, from coordinate 243,526 downwards.
AAGTATTGGAACAGGCTGCCCAAGAAAGTGGTCTCCCACCCTGGAGATACTTAAAAGGGGTATAGATGTGGCACTCAGGGACATGGTTTACAGGGAGTGCTGGATTAATGGTTGGATTTGATGATCTTGAGTGTCTTTTCCAACCTAAATGATTCTGTCATTATATATGTGGTTTGGAAGATTTCTTCTGGATCAGTGTTAGTCTATTCTCCTTGACTGAGTACCTCAACTCTATATGAAGCAGTAGGTACATGACAAGGAAACTTCTGTCCAGCACATTAATTTAGAGTCTCATGTCCCCAGTAAGCATTGGAGTGCATGTGATAAAATGGTTTGGGTTGGAGGGGACATTTAAAGTTCACCTAATCCAACCACCCTGCCGTGGCAGGGACATGTTTCACTGGATGAGGTTACTCAAAGCCCCATCCAGCCTGACCTGGAGCACTCTAACAGATGGGGCATCCACAGCCTCTCTGGGTAACCTGTTCCTGTGTCTTGTCACCTTCATTGTGAAAGAATTATTCCTCATGTCCAATGTCAACCTATCCTCTTTCAAAACTTCAGTAGTGTCTTCCTCCCCACCTCTGCCCCAAGTTGTACTGTCACATTTTTTCAGCTTTTTAAAAAAGATCTAATTTTTGCAAGATGGCCCTGCAAATAAATGGTACAAATTACAGGAAAGGATAATTTTATAGCACTTTAGAGCAGGAATGAGTAAGAAAGAATGGGAGCAACCTGAAAAGCCATAACAGTAAGTAGTTGAACGTGAAACTGTATGGTCTCATAAACTTGGCCATTACACAGTTGCAGGTAGGAACCTGAAGGATGAAGACATAAAGCAGTGAGGTATCGAAACTCACCAGGAATTGACTAAGGAAGTGTAATACACCTCAGTTCAAGGACATGAAAACTGGATTTTACAGATCCTTTGTAGAGAACTTAAAGCAAAGGAGGTAACATGGCTGAGGAGTGAGATGTGAAGAAAAGGCATACTATAAAAATGGCTATCTGTGAAGATGGGTTATGGAAAAAGTAAAAGAAAAAAAAAGCCAAGATCTTTAGATGTTCTTCTGGTATGTTTGTGGAAGGAGAAATGCAACAAAATGTCGAGGGAGGCTATCTGAGGCCTTAAGAAAGTAAGGAATAATTAAAATAACCTTAATGAGATACTATTATCTACCTTAATTAGGTATTAGTCATGGTGAAAATTTCAAACCCAAATGAGTAGCAAACTCTTAAGTTTTCATGAGTGGCATTTGAGTACTACTGGAATTACAGCAGATGTAGCTCTATTACACATGCTGTGCATTCCTGATAAGAGAGACAATGTGCTTTCACTTGAAATCTAAGAGAAAAGCGGAGAATCTCAAAATGTTTTGATGTGTTAGTGTGCTACCAGGATATTGGTATATTTGAAGTAGTAGAAGTATAGGAAAGTTGGAAGAGGGCACTCAAATGAGTTTTAACTTTAAGCACTCTGGTAGCTTGTCTTTGTCAGTAAGGATATTCATAAGGATGTTTCCCCATAAGTGGGACCTTCAAATGTAAACCTCTTTAATGCTTTTAAGAAAAATGTGTTTTGTTCTGTGTCCTTTTCCCTTCACCTCTTCATTCCAGCTCTTCTGTTTACCCTGAAGCACTACAACAGGTAAATTTCTAGCTTGTCTTAAATGCCTGAGTAGTAGGACATCCTTGACAGCTACAAAGTCACAGCAGAAAATTATCTTTTACCTGCTAAGTAATACATGTTGTTTCTTGCACTAACAAGGGATCTTGGAACTTTGTCCCTAAATGGGTTTTAAAGCTATGCATCAGCGTGTTGTTAAAAAAATCCTTTGAGGAAAGAAAGGAATGCAAAAAATAGGAGGAAAGTGTTCCTTCTGTTTAATGAGGGATTATGGACCAAATAATGTCCCTTAAGAATAAGATATGAGCAGTTGCTCATGTCTGTAGGTTAATGTTTTTGTTATCTGAAGTCATAGAATTTAAAATAATTTTTCTTATATTTGGGTATTCATTGTGTATTAGTTGTAATAACTCCAGAAATTCACTAAATCACTGCAGTAAGACATTCAGGGCTAGGTGGGTCCCAAGTGCTGTCACACTGTCTAGTATAACTGACACACTACTGAGAATCTGTGCAATTGTTTTTTATAATGCAAAATTGATTCTATTCAGTTTTATTTCATGCTTAAGTAATGTATTATTAGTGGCAGTCTTCAGAAGGTCAGCATTTCTAAATTCTGGTGATGGTTACTTTAAATGAAAGCTTAAATTCCAGAGAAAAGCCTAGAAATGACATTTTATTGGGGGATTTCTTTTCCCCCCAGAACTGTATCTTCTGCTCCAGACCAAGATATGGAGCATGTAATTTAATATACGATCTTTCTAGATGTATTTCTTTCAGAGAAAATGTTTTGTGTACATTCTTACTATGCGAGTTACTCATGTAGCAGGTTATGCTACAAAAGACTGGGCAAAGATGACTTCCTTCCATGGTAGTTTATTTTCCAAAAATACAGCTAGAAAAGTAGTGGAGTCTGAAACACGGGAACCTGGATCTGTGTACTGCCAGAACTTAAGGAAATATTATTTTCTAGGTTCATTGATTTCTACTGAGGAAGACTTGTATCTCTCATGACTTTGCAAGTTGCTACATTAACGGTTATCATTACATTGAAAAGATTATTGAGAAAACAAGGAACTCTGCAGGAATCAATGACATAGATGCAGATCTTGGATATGGAGCCACTGTGTTTTGCTCTCATTGCTGTATAATCTAGTTCTGCTGCTGCAGGCTGGACTAGGACCCTGTTCTCAGGTTTATTACTGAGGCTGGACACACACTTGTTAAAGCTTTAGAACAAAATAACTAATGAAAATTTCAGATTTCATGTTCTTCTAAATTTGCAGAGTTTGTCTCAAACATTGGTTTAGAAATTCTGTGTCGTCTGTTGGTCTCTTCTTTTAAATGCGATTTTGTTTGTCTGAAGATAAAATTGCCAGCTTGCAAACTCAGTGCGAGTGAATTAAAATGTGCAAAACTTGTTACTAGATGTAGGATGGAACCATCCTGAAATTTGTTCATGTTCTGAAGCTTTGTAGCAATGGAGAGTGGTACCATCAAACAGGGTTTTTTACACAGGATTTTTTTTACAGGATTTTTTTTTTTAACCTGAATTTTAAATGCCTTTCTTCTGTTGTCAGTCCCAACAGAAAAATGATTTTATGATCATATATCTGTGAATATTATTCTGTATATGTTTACTTGTCTTTTGATTTACTTTCATGTTTGTTTGGGTTTTTTGTCTTGAAGATTCTTGGATATCCCAGTCAGCTTCCTTTCCTAGGAATCAGAAACAACCAGGTGTGGATTCCTTGTCACCTGTAGCATCACTTCCTAAGCAAATTTTCCAGCCTTCTGCCCAGCAACAGTCTTCTAAGCAGGTTAAAGTCACGTGTGCGAACTGCAAAAAGCCTTTACAAAAGGGACAGACTGCGTATCAGCGGAAAGGATCAGCTCACCTTTTCTGTTCCACTACCTGCCTCTCGTCATTTTCACACAAACCCACTCCAAAGAAACTTTGTGTCATGTGCAGAAAGTGAGTTTTTTATTTTGTTTTACTCTAGCAGCTAAATCCAGTACTATTGAGATCCTAATGCGTGCATGAGGGTTGCTCCATTAACAATATAAAATCTGACTATATAATTGCTTTATATAATGTCACTTCAGTGTTTGGAAATGTTGAATTCACTGTGTCTAACAAAATAATACCAGCATTTGAATTCAGAGTATGGGATAGTGTTTTATAGAAAGCCAATACACTAAAAATAACTGATTTTTTTTTTTTAAGACAAGGTGTCCAAGTTATGGCATACCTTGTGGCAAGATATACTTCATATATTAAGTCCTTTATGAAAAAAGTGGACCTTATGTTGTGTAGAAAGCACTCATTTTGATAGATGAAGATGTAAAATCAAGAGGCTTTAAAAAGACGAGAAAGTGGTACTTGCAAAAAGCTGGAAGAAACTTGGAGAGTCCACTCTTGGCCATATGGGGAGAGGAAAAGCCTTGGATTTTATTTTCCCCATAAGTGGGGCAACCGGCAGTTTTGTAGCTGAAGATACCTTAAGTGGGCAGTACAGAGGGAGTGACAAGCATAGCTAGAAGTGGCTAATTCTAAATTACTGGTTAGGTTTCATGTGTAGTTTTTCATGATTTGCCAGACTTGAAATTGCCAAGGAGATGTCTTCTGTAATTGTGTTCTTGTAGTATTAAGTGTACAGAATAGCTGTACTATCTTTTTCTTTCAGTGTACTGTTTACTGAGCTTTTTGCACTTTTTTCATGTTCTCAGTCTGGTACACGCTGCAGTGATGCTGGGGGAAGGATGAATTCTCGCTGAACTAAAGGCTTGCAGTAAAGACTGCCTTTGTTATTGTGTGTTCTGGAGAGCAGGGTCTTTGCTCAATCGCAGATTTAAACTAGTGAAAAAAACCTTTTACTTCACTGTCCAGTGTGGTGGATTAGTGGCCAGTATTCAGATGCAAGATACTGGTCTTTTTTTTTTCCTTGGCACTCAGTAAAAATCAGCTGTAGAAAACATTGATATCCTGTATATTCATACCTTGGTACACTAAAAACCTAGGAAAGGTAACATATTCTAGCTTTTTAAAAATCGGTGTAAAAGCTCAAATTCTCTGAAACCTTCCCTCTGCAGGGCTAGTTAAAAGCAATCCTTGCTCTTTCTGTTGACTTATGTGTTTTTACACTGTTAAGTTTTTTAGACCTAATCTGGTGACTACCATGTTCAGCTAGCAGCGCAATATGTAAAGATAAAGATTACACAAACCTTTCTATTTCTGACTGAAATCATGGCTAAATCCATGCTCCCTTGCCACTTTTGGAGATACTTAAGCTGTGTATCGCAAAAGGCTATATACAAAACTGCCCTAAATGGAAAGGCTTTATTTTTGAATGATGAGTATAATAGCATATTTCTAGCTTTTGAGGTTACTTAAAATAGTTTTAGTGTATTTAGTTTCTAGAGAATCTTGGTGAAGTCACCTTTGACAGTTTGAGGTGATGTTAGTCTTTGCTTTTCCACTGCTCTGCAGTTTTTACTCAATCACAGTTAAATAGAAGGTAGTATATGCACTAAATTGTTCCTCTGTAGCACTGTTCCTCTATACAACCCAACGGGAAAAGTCAAAATTCTTAGATATGTTCTTATAAATCCCTTTTCTTGTATTCCTCTGAAGTCTTCTGTAACTACATAAATAGCAAGCTCCTCAGGGCAGGAGGCTCTGCCTTTGTTTTATAGAACAGCAATGATAGCACTCCCTGACACAGATCTTAGTAGTTCTCTGAAGGGTAAGCCAAACTCTGCTGACTTCCCCTTGATGGAAGAAGGCAGGCTTGCAGGTGTTTGTATCGGGGCTGTACAAGTTTATTTTCAAGGCAGCGTGTCTAGGCAAACGTGCATTTTCCCCATTTTCCCAGTGTTTTTTATCCATCATAGTTTTAGGGCTTACAGGTAGGGATGTGTGGGGCATGTGTTTTCCAACTGGTGATCCAGATGTGCCCAATCAATTTTTTTTATATATTCTGCCCAATAGCATTTCCTGTATGTCAGTAGTAGGTTTTGGATTTTTTGTGGGTTTTTTTGCTTAGAAGGCAAAGGAAGAGGCTTTTCTTTCTCCTTACTTTTTCTAATATATGATTTCTGTTAGTTTGGGACAGTGTAAGTCTGGTTAGAACAAGGTTTGTTCAATTTCAGATTAATTTTATTTCTGGTTTTCTGGTTTAAATTGCATTAAATTGGCACAATTTCATGGGCAACTGCATGAACTGCTCAGATGCTTTGGAACTTTAATGGTGGAATTAACTTTTTAAAATTTTGAATGTTAAAACTTCTAGGCACATTTGTGGTAGAGTTTAAGCTTTTTGGCTGTGTTTGTAAGTTTGAGAAATAAGAGGAAACAACTTTCCTCTCATCCTCTCCTGAGATTAATACTGGAAATGGTGGAGTTACCTACAAAAAAAGAACATTTCTTGCTTTTTATTATAAATCTGAATTTTTCATATGAAACTTACATGCAGCTTTTGTGTAAAAGAATAAACTATTACAAAATGGCTAGTTCAAATTTGCTGTGTTCGTTTTTTGTATAAAATTGGGTTTGCCATAACTGCATCTAAAGGTACATTACTACTGCTTAGTTCTAGAATAATTTAATGGGAAAAAACAACCCAAATCTAAAGAAAAAAAAGGCATTTACACAGTAAAGACTTACTTACAGTAGTTGTAAAAATATTATTAAACTCAGTACTCATCCTGTGACCAACAGCTAAAAAAACTGTTTTGAAATGTAAGCATTGAAAGGAAGACTGAATCTTAAAACATGAGAGGTGTTTCTGTTTATATAAACATGTATTTATACACAAGCACATGATATTTTAAACATATTTTTTTTGCATTTCAGAGATATAACAACAATGAAAGGTACCATTGTTGCTCAAGTAGATTCAAGTGAGTCTTTCCAGGAGTTTTGCAGTACATCATGTTTATCCTTCTATGAAGATAAACAGAATCCCTCAAAAGGAGCCTTGAATAAATCAAGATGCACGATCTGTGGTAAACTAACTGAGGTCTGGTTGACTGTTTTTTGTCTTTCTCAGTAATGACATATAAATAGTTATATACTGAAATAAGAGAGCTGAAAATAAGAAAATGTATAATCATCTGTGTTTTCATACACAGTGAGATATTAAAATATGCAGACTTAATATTCACAAAGAGCAGCTGAAGGAAGAAGGTATTCCAAGATTTGAAGGTATTCCAAATATTTGATATTTGTTTCAGAAACTTGAAGTGCCTTTTGCTGATAATTGTTCTGTCTTGCAATTATAACCCAGATCTCCCACATAAAATAATTGCTGATGAAAAAATGTCAAGATCCACTGTATTACCTATTTTTTACTCTTATGTTTTGAAATGTAATACAGATGGTTTTAGAGATCTGTAGAATGTGTGTAATTTTAAATTCTCATGAATGTGTTTATTTATTCTGGATGCCTTCTTGATTACTGAACCCAGCATAGTTCAGGCTACTCCTTTACACAGCATATTGTCTGGCCAGCCTTCATATGCCAGTCTTCACCCGTAAATTGACCCTTTTTATAAAATGGCATAAACTGACCTTCTGCTTTCATACACAATTACCACATCCTTCCCTCTGGTCTTTCCTTCTAGGCAAAAGAGTAGATGAGTCTAAGAGTTTTTTCCTAGAACTTTGGAGACAACAGAAACATCTGTTTCTGTATTTCATGGTCATTTCAGGTTTTTAAATAGTGAGATAGTATAATCTAGTTTTAGTTATTTGAATGTAAGACTTCTGGCTGGTCTACTAGTTTCAGGCAACTTTGTGCTTACCTAGTGATAGAATACTTTTTTATTTTTATTTTTTAGATTCGTCACGAAGTTAGCTTTAAAAATATGACTCATAAGCTGTGCAGTGACCATTGCTTCAATAGATACAGGATGGCAAATGGTTTAATAATGAATTGCTGTGAGCATTGTGGGGAATATTTGCCCAGTAAAGGAGCTGGAAACAATGTCCTTACTATTGATGGTCAGCAGAAAAGATTTTGCTGTCAGAACTGCGTTGGTGAATACAAGCAGGTAATGACTTCTTTACCTATAAATTAAATTAACATTAATACTTCTTAAGTATATCCTATTACTAATAGCATGGGTTTACTTCTCCTAGGAAGACATAAGTAACAAAGACTTCTAAAAATGAAATTAATGCCAGTGAGAAAAAACTATCTGCAACAGACCTTTTACTACTGTCTCTTTTTGATATTGCTTTAATAGCGATATCTATTTGTTATTAATGAAAATATAATTGAAATGGAATTTTGTTAGTAATTTCTATTTCTTTCTGTTGGGTGTATCTGAAGTATATTAATAGCAAGCACAACACACAGGTTTACTGGTCCTTCAGTTATGGGTTTTTTTATATATAAAAGCTCACTTGTATGCAGTTGAAATATTAAAAAATGCGGAGAACATAGAGATTGGACATTTCTGTGAGAAGACTTAACTGGTTACAGTTTGGCTGTGTACTTGTACTATGTCTCATTTCCATTGTACAGCATAGGATTTAAAAAATTGTTACTTTGATCCTTCCATGTGTTAGATTTTATGCTTTCATTATATTTACTTGGTTTGTTTTTCATTTGTTTTTAAGACTGATAAGATAGCAGTAATTGTGTTCAAAAATAATTCCAAATCAAGAAATCTGATACTGATGTCTTTTACCTATTGCAGAGGCAGCTTAGCTCTGAACTGTTTCTAATGCTGGCTGGAAGGTTTAAATGTTAATCACATTATTTACAGTATAATAGGATAGCTCTGAAATATTAAATATTTCAGGGGAGGATATAGAATATGGGAATTTGGAGTTTTTTACTATTTGGGTTCTTTTACTTGGTATGTTCTGCTCTGAGTTTATAGGGCTAGTGTTCTGAAGTATGACAGTGCTGTTTCACTAGCAGGAAATTTGTTTCTGGTTTTGAAATGCACACTTGAGTATGTGAGTGGCCCAGTGCTGCACATTGCTCGAGGGTTCATTCTTCATCTCTTCCCATTTTTAAGAAACCAGGGGTCCAAGAGAAGAGGCATTGCAGTGCTGTGTTGCAAAGTTCTTTAATGTTGCATCATGTGTACTTGTATTTTCTCACTGGATGCTGAGCTCTGATGCTTTTAGGGATGGCTGTTCCTGTGTATGTGCTGTGTGTAAAGAGCAAAGCTGGAAACGTGCGTATGTCAACAACCTGACTGGAAACGTAACATAAGCGTTATTTTTTTGCCACAGCTGTACCAAAAGGGACAGGATAGGTTTTCAAGCTACTAAAAACGTAGGCATGCCCAGAAGCCATGGAAAGAAGAAACGTTGAATACTGTCTCTTGAAGAAACAAAAGTGCAGGAGATTAACTTTGAACGTGAGACATTCCCACACAACCAGTGTAATTTACACTGCACATGGAATTATGAAATGAACATGGAATTTTGAGGTTGAATAATGAATTTGTACTTTAATGACAGAATATACTGTATTTGTTCACATTGTTATATTTTGTGTTTAGATATGTATTTGAGAATGAGAAGGATATGGGTAGCAAGTTGTATGTTCTGGTTTAATTTGGGGAGGAGGAGCAGTTTGCAGTACCAAGAATCCTCACAAGTAGTGTCAAGTTCGTGCATTATTGTGAGAAGCTTTAAAATTAAAACACATTGTTTTGGTTCATTCAGTTCTGACAGCAGATTTTATGCAAGCAAGTTCTTAATTCCTTTATCAAAATATTTGGTACTGTGCAACTATAATAGGCTGTGAGAAGCTTAATTTGAGTGCTTATGTGCATCTGTTTTGGAATGGTGATTATGTGTAATTCTTAATTGGTAAGTTTCAAATAATTGTGAGTGTGAGGAATTTGGGGTATTATTAAGAGAAGCTCTTAAGGGAAAATCCTGTCTGACCAGCTGAGTAGCTTTCTGTTATGGAGTAAACTACATCAGTGGATAAGGGAAGGGCTATAGATGTTTATCGGGACTTCTGTAAAGCTTTTGACATGGTCCCCCACAATGTTCTTTCCAAATTGGAAAGTGATGGGGTTCAGCAGGTGGACTGTTAGGTGGATTAGGAATTGCTTGGATGGTTGCATCCAGAGGGTGGTGGTCAGTGATTCAGAGTCCTGATAAACATCGGTGACGAGTGGTGTCCCTCAGGAGTCCGTATTTGGACCAGTGTTATTTCATGTCTTCATTAAGGAATAGACAAAGGGACCGAGTACATCCGCAGCAAGTTTGCAAATGACACCAAGCTGAGGGTGCAGTGACACACCTGAATGACGGCATGCCATCCAGAGGGACCTGGACAAGCTTGAAGTGGGTGCATGGAAATCTCAGCCACGTCAACGGCTTTAAAGAGGTCCAGAAAAGGACAAAGACCAAGTGCTAGGTGCACCTGGGTTGGGGCATCCCCCAGTAACAACACAGGCTGGGGGATGAACAGATCAAGAGCAGCCCTGCTGAGAAGGACTTGGGGGTGCTGGTGGATGAGGGGCTGGACATGACCCAGCCATGTGCACTCACAGCCCAGAGAGCCAGCGGTGTCCTGGGCTGCATCCAAAGCAGCGTGGGCAGCAGGGCCAGGGAGGGGATTCTGCCCCTCTGCTCTGCTCTGCTGAGACCCCACCTGCAGTGCTGCATCCAGCTCTGGGGTCCCAGCACAGGGAGGACACGCAGCTGTTGGAGCCAGTCCAGAGGGGGGACACTGAGATGATCAGAGGGATGGAGCACCTCTCCTATGAGGAAGAGCTGAGAGAGTTGGGGTTGTTCAGTCTGGAAAACAGAAGGCTTCAGGGTGACCTAATTGTGACCTTCCGATAACTGAAGGGAACTTACAGAATGATGAGGCCAGACTATTTACAAGAGCACGTAGTCATGGGAATAGGGGGAATGGGTTTACATTTAAAGAGAGTAGGTTTAGATTAGATGTTAGGGAAAAAACCTTTCCTGTAAAGGGTAGTGAGGCACTGGAACAGGTTGCTCAGGGAAGTGTTCAAGGCCAGGTTGAATGGCCCTGAGGAGCCTGGTCTAGTGGAAAGTGTCCCTGACCATGGCAGAACGGATTGGAACTAGATGATCTTCCAACTCAAACCATTCTGTGATTCTATGAGTGTATGAAAGTCAAACTATAAAACTTGAAGTTCTTTAGTGTCTGCTGTAGGTGTCCAAAGTTGCTCAGGACACAAACACTTAAGAATATTTAGTTGTCTAGCAGGGTTTATTTAGGTTTGAAGTTTATTTAGGTTTTTTGAGCTGAATATGTTCAGGGAGTTCTGGGTTTTTTTATTAAAGAAATTTAGACTGGAATTTGTCACCGACAACCCACTGGGCCACAATTGGTAAATTATGGGTTGTTTTGTTCAGTTATAACAATGTTTCCTTGGAAATTACTAGATCTTGCTTTTAAAGGAGAACTGCTGAAGGAGAGATTTTGGGAGAGTCATTATTACACACTGAAATAAATGTAATGAAAGAAATAACACAGAAAAAGTTGATGTCATTTGATTCCAACATTGTGTTGTACAACTAATTATTGTGTGTCACATAAGAGTTTTAGCAAATGTTTTCTTACAAACAGTTGTAAAATAAATAGGTCTTACTGGTATGAGCTTTGTATTAAGCAGTTTATATTGTAAATGTCATACACGTATCAATATTGCTATACATTTGTAGTAGTAATAAATGAAAACTTCTTATTGTACCTATCTATATACTTAATCACAATTTTTTAAAATAAATATTACACTGATTTGAACACATAATTTTTCAGTAACTCATCATGGACATTTTTTTCTTCTTTTCTTGGAATGAAAAAATTAAACTTGTGGGTAATAAAAATGACAGTGGCTCTCAGAATGACAAGTAATTGGATTACTGCAAGTAATCCATCTGCTGCAAAATTTTTCTTTCCTCTGCTTTAGGCTGTTCCTGGGAGTGAAAAACAGTGTTATTCCTGGGGTGGAGAGTAGGTTTTTTCTTAAATGTCCTAAGTCACCTTTCAAGGTGATGAATGCACTTAGCTTCCTAGGTACCAGTTTCAGAACCTGCTTTAAAAATGAGACACACAATCTTTAATACTGCATTATGTGTTTTGATTTTCTGAGGTCATGGCTGTTCTTTCTTTCTTTCCTAAAACTTGACGTGATTGTAGAGCTTAGGTGTCTTTTAGTATTAAAAAGTTATGAAATATAAATGTTTCTGAAATAATTAGAAAATAATAAATAGGCATAACATAACTAATGCTCACTGTAGTTATGTGCAAGAGCAAGTTAATTTCTCTATGACACAACAGCCATTTGTGGATACAGCTAAGTGCAAGTCAAGCTTTTAAAAAGCCAATAAAACAATGATAAAATCGTTTCTCAAAAAATAAAGCAAGTGTGACAATTTAGATAAAATTTGAAAACAAAACTCTCATTGGAAGTGTTTATATTTTTTGAAACCTGAAGATGATAATTGCTAGATTATAGACTCTTAACTGTTGCACTGAGGTTCAAAGTCTTCACATGTAGAGAGTCAAGAGGGACTTGAAGAATGACACTAAACAAAATGAAACAAATGAAAAAACTACACTAGAAGAGAATGAAATTATATCTGAACAGGAGGTGACTAAAATTGTCTGGTATTGTACAAATACTGAATACCTTATTTCTTTGAGCAGACATTTCATATAGTTAAAATGTAACCATTAAAAAATTAAGTGATTCATTTGCAAATTAGTATGTATGTACCAACTTGGACATGACCTCAAATATGCCTGCCATAAAGACATGTTAACCACAAGCACATACCTAGGGTGGTTCAGTATTTCTGTTTCTGCTACTGTTGCATATGTTTTCTGTCTCCACAAAATTAGTTGACTTTCTTTTCAAGGTAGTTCCCATGTTTTGTGTCCTGGTTTGCTGGATTTGGGTACAGACTTGCCAACCTTGTTTTAAGGAACAAGTGGAATATCCTGTGACTTAGCTTGTGCAGCCAACCATACCTTTTAATTTTCAGCTTTTCCAACTAAGCTAAAGCAGTGTCTGTGTCTGCTTTAAAAAATATTTTGTTTCCTTGCCTGATCAGTCCACCCTGCTCTTGATTCTACCAAGAAAGCATTTAATGCCTTGCTAGTTAAAAATGTTCCTTTACTTTTTAAACTTTGTTTCAGTAACTAAAATTATTCTTAGAATGTGACTTGGGATTTGCTTGCTTTGGGCTTCTTAAAAGTGGTGGTCTTCATCTACTGCCAAAAAGGAGGGGTGGGAGGGAAAGGAGGTCTAGGTATTACTTTGTAGGCTTTTTGATAGCTCTGGACTGAAGTGATACTGGATGAATACAAGCCAAACAAGAATTTTTCTAGGTGGACAGGATGCTTGCAGCATCTTTTCATGTAGTGAAAAATTTTCAATACTGAATAAAAGTGCATTTGGTTACTTCTTGATTAGATGAAGACTTACTACTGAACATGCTTCAACAAGGCTATGCCATCCCTCTGAGCTATTCACTTACAAGCAATAGAAAAAAAGGCAGTTATGCATCCCTGTTGCTGTTCCTTGCCAAGGAACTGCTTTTGTGAAAGTCTTAAAACTCATTTGTCTATTTTACCTCTTTGCAGGGGTTTAAGAGCCTTCACTGTACACAATAATATGCATATCAGCTCTGCAGCTAACAATTAATTGCTTACGTAGAGTTTGTACTTTGTCTTGTAAAGTGTATTGTTATCTACTGGTTTAAATATCACCAAATGCTGTGATAGAAGGTCCTGTCACTTAGCACTTCAGTGGAAGCATCTAGAGTTTTCTACTTTGTCTTGTCCCATGCAGTGTCTGGGTTTTTTTCTGTGCTTCTTTGTTATTAAGACAAAGTGTCCTTCCTGTCTTCCTTTTTATCTTGATAGTACAAATAACTACAAAATCTACTGCTTTCTGCTGTTGTTACTGTTTTATAAACTCTCATTTCCAAGTGTCTGTTTCAAGAGTAAGCCCTCTTGACAAAGTCAGTAATTGTGAGAGTTCAATAGCCCATTTACATAAAGTTAGAAATACTAACTTTTTTTTTTTTTTTTTTTAATTTCTGGTCACTTTTAAAGAGAAGTTGTGTGGTTTCAGCCAGATCAAACTGTGGTTTAAGAGTGGAGTTTCTTCCTCATATAGTAAACCACTTTTGTTTGCTTCAGGTAATAGTCAGTTTGGTATTAAGTAATCTCTGATAATACTGTTCTCATACTGTGCACACTTCTACAAATGGACATAGCTAGATGCTTTTTACCCTATGGTTAAAAGAAATCTATCAACCAAGGAATAATCATTTCCTCTTTCTTCCTGCTTAATGATCTGGGGAGGTTTTTTGAGATCTCTTGGTATTTATGATCCCAAGTTTCTTGCATCTCTGATGCAAATTAAGTCTTAGAAACTATCCTGTTCTACCTTTTCTTCTACTGTTTATTTACTCCTGCTTTCTGGAACCATTTATTTTGCCACTTCTTTTTCAAATATCTGTCTTGCAACTCTAGAATTCGCTGCTCTTCAATAAAAGCTATGTAGTCAGATTCCTTGGACATCTGAATATCGTTCATCATAACTGTTCAGAATACTATTATGTTGATATTTTAGAAGATAAAATGAGATGGGTCCATCAGAAATGTTAAAATGGCTTTGTACTTCTGAAGAAAACTAGATAGGGCAGTCAAAATTGTGAGGTGTGATTTGTGTGGGAACACAGAAGATTCTTGGGAAGAGGAAGCAAGGAGGTGATATGACTAGGTATCGTAGTTATGATGGATATAACCACATCCATACACTGGTGTACCTGGAGTAATTACCTGGGTGGGGTTGAGGGGAAGAGAGAAAAGGCAGAGAGAACAGAAACAGCTGAAACGTTCAGTTAATGTAGAAGTAACTTGCTTTTTGAGGCAGGTGTTTTCAGCTCTGCTTTTCTCAGAGACAGGAAGACAAGTGTCCTGAGAGCGGGAACAAAACCAGCAAAAAGACAGAACACTGGCAGTTGGAGATGCCAAGGAAAAGTACTGGACAAGTTATCGATTTAGCTGTTTGCAGGGTTCAGCTGATGGAATGTAAACATAAATCACTTGGTGTTCAAGGGCCACAAAAGCAATTGCTTCATCTTTTGCTCTTAGGACTTAGGCAGATGCTTTTGAGGAAGAGTTTACAGGTGTTACTCTTGGGGGAGAGATGATTTGGGTACAGTATTTTAAGAGAAAATAAATGACAGAGTTTCTTCTTTCTTTGCTGTTACAGATTCTGCTGATATCTGGTTCTTTTCTTAGACATGCATGTTGCCTCCTTTCAAATGAATCTGAAGTAGTTTAGCTGCTATTTTCTTGATTACCTTTCTGAGGGATCTCTTTTATCATAGAATTCCATGTAGTGAATATATCTGCTTTTCTACTTACAGAAAATTTTCTTTTCTCTCTTTTTCTGTTTGAATACAGGCATACTCTGTGTCTGTCCTGGAATTTCCTGGTGTTTTTCTTAATTCTATTCCAAACCTCTTACTCTAAAGCTACCGGGGAGGTTTGCCTGGATTGAGAAGTATTTAACAATCTGTTTTACCACGGAGTTTTAACTACAAAGCATCTCCTTTAACTGGAAGCACATCTTTGGGCTGCTACATAGCATTGTGGCAATCAGCTGCTGTTCTGATATTTTCTGTTGACTAGCCCTTGCATGGGAGAAGTTGTAGCAAAGAATGCTCTCACACTGCTGGCATGTCCTTCATCGTGGTCTTGTCAAGGCAGATGAAGCAGATGATACTGCTTTTTTTTCAGTGAAGAATAAAAGTCTGTAGCACAGATACTTAGATTCAAGGCACGAACAGCTTTGTTGAAGTACTCTTGTACCAGGAGGTTGAAGAACAGAGGCTTTCATTAGTTTCAGTTGAAAACAGAAATGAGGCTTCTAATATGAGCCATCAAGTTATGGTTTTGGTCTGACATTTATTTTGGAGTTTGATCTTTATTCTTTGTAGAGTACATTGCAGCAAGAGCTCTAGACTTCAGCTTACAGGATCCTTTCAGTAATATGTAAAGAAAGATCAAGATTCCTTCTAAAATTATAGTTGCTTATAGTGGCAAGAATAAAAATTCTTTAAAAACCCTCTAAGTGAATTTTATTTCCAGGAATTTGTATTTCTGTTGAAACAATTCCTTCAGTTCTGGAATATGTCACATTCGTCTGCTTTGTCTTGCATTTTGGTAGCTGCTTTTGTAGTTGTCTATTTGTGTTGAACACTGTCCTAGTGAACGGAAGGGACATTTGAAATGTATCTAGAACTAGTGACTTGCTAGAGTTCTCATATCACATTGTTTTACGTCTTTTATCTGTCATGAGATACCTATCATGAAACAGACCTTCTAGAATGAAGTCTCTAAGGATATACAAACAAGTCATGAAAGAATGAGTGAGTTTAGAATCAAATAAAAGAGATGAGTTTAGAATCAAATGAGAAGAATATTCCTGCTTCTGCATCTACCATAGATTATGCTTTGGAAGAGGTCAAACATGCAATAGGATCTAGCAAAAATTAGGTCATCTCAATGCAGAATGTAGGTGGAGTAGTGAAGGAGAGGTGTAGTCAGACTACTCTGCATCAAGCTTCCCCTCAGAGGGCACTGGGCCTTTATTCTCTTGAAATTTTGCTTCTGGGATTAGCTTAGTTTATTTGTAATTATTAATTGATACAGTTTTCTCTACTAATTTGATTGTGTTTTAACTTCAGTTTTACTTAAAATTACAGTCGTCAAATGTGCATATGTTCTCATAGAATGCTGTAGATGTGAATTTGTACATGGGAGGGAAATGATACTTTCTCTTGCATATTGGTTTTGTGTTGATTTCATCTTTGAAGGAGACTTGAAGCTGAAGCTAGTTTGACTGTTTAGGTTTTGTGAAGAGGTATTTTTCTCTACTATTGGAATACCATGGGGAGCACAGGATGAAGCTAATGCTTCATCTGAAATGGAAGATAATTGCCAGGAAAGCAGCTTTGGAGAAAAATACTTGGGCTTCCCAGTGGAGAAACTGAACTGGGATTAGGAGTGTGCCCTTGCAGCAAAGATGGCCAGCTGGGTCCTGGGTTGCCTCATAGAATGCCTGACCTCTGGAGGTCGTCTTGTCCACCCCCGGCTCAAACAGGGTCACCTGGAGCAGGTCCTTCAGGACCACATCCATTTGAGTTTTGGAATATCTCCAAGGATGTGGACTCCACAGCCTATGTGGACATCTACTGCTGTATTAGCAAGAGTATAGCCAGCAGGTGGGGGGAGGTGATTTTCATGCCCCACACCCCCCCCATCCTTCTGCTCTTGAGACTGCATCTGGAGTACGATGGCCAGTTTTGGATTTGACAGAATGAAAAGCATTGTCATGCTGATGGAAATTCCATGGAGAGCTACCAAGATTTTAGATGGCTGGAGCACGTGACATAGTAGGACAGGCTCGGGAGACGTTACTTTGTTCAACCATGAGAAGCATAAAGGGGGTTAGTTATCTAATGGGAGGAGACAGAAGAAGACATGGTTGAACTCCTCTTAGAGTTGCACAGTGGAAGGAAGAAAGGCAAAAGACAACTTGAAAAGAAGGGGAAACTTGCGTAGATAAAGAAAAAGCTTTTTTTTTCCTTTTTTTTTTTTTCCCCTCCTATAAAGATCGTGAAATCCTCCTGAGGAGTTTTGGAGTGCTTGTCCTTGGAGATGCTCAGATTTGACTGGACAAGATCCTGAGCAAACACCTCTGGACCTGCTTTGAGCAGGAGGCTGCACTTGACCTCAGGAGGTTTCCTCCAGTCTATATGATTCTATGATTTTGTTCTTCTGAAACAAAGAAGCAGTGATTTTTAAAATAAAGACTCAGGTAGTGTTGCATTTTTTTGTTCCCTCTTTACTTAGTCAGTAGTGAAGATTTTGATATTTTGTTCTGGTTTTCTGCTGGCAGTGAAGATCTTTTTGTGTCTTGCCATGAAGTATCAACAACATTGACACAGCTTTACATTTTTCTTAATTTCTTTTCTGAACACCCACTTTTCCTTGGAGAAGATTAAAATATTAAATTAAAAATGCACTGTTGTAAGAACCCAAGAAAGCTGTTAAAGTCCTCATCTGGGATTAAGACTCCTGCAGTGATATAGGTGAGCTTGCAGGGAAGAGTAAGAACAGGGCAGGAACTTAGGATATTTTCCCTGGAGCATTCTCTTATCTTCTGACTCTCAAGAGGTCAGGGCATCTCTTGAACCTTATGTAATATTCCTGTATTCTATTTTTGGCAAATCTCTTTAATTAGTGCGTTTCCATTCTCCTTGTGAACACATGCAAACAGTTTTTCCATCCATGACTCTCTTTGGTAAGAGGTGCTGCTGATCTGCTGTCTGTTACATTAGGATCTGCCTCCTGTTTATTTTGAATTTTCTGTTGATATGCATGTGATTTAGCATAAATCACAATGCATGTGATTTAGCATAATTGTTAATATTAGAAAATACATGGAGCAGTTGATCCGTAGTGCCCTATATAATACCGGTTTTGGTTCTGTCATTATTCTCTCAAGTTACCTTGTTTCCAGACCAAAAATCCTTACCTCATTAAGAATGCTCTTTGACCTTCTGTATTACTGTAGCTCTCCTTAATTTAGTGAATCTTCTGTTTATGTCAGCTAGAAGGGTACTTCAAGAGAAAGGATTCTCATATGGTACTTTTTCTGCAGAAGGAAGTTAATTCTGCAGATTCTTAGAGACGAAAGAATATTTTGGGAAGAATTTGAGAGTAGAAATGTAAGTTAGCTGAGAAACTTGAGAATCTCATCTGGAAATTTCACACTGATTAATGGAAAAAAATTCTTGGTTTGCATTACGTTCAAAAACATTAGAGATACAGTGAGATTCTCTTGTTTATTTTGTCAGTGGAGGAAGTCTCTGAGTTAGACTCTAAAAAAAATAAATACTTGAGACACCTGTATAATATTGATTAAATATGTTCAGGTATGCATTAATTTTTTTTAATAATAGTGTTGTAGTCCTTGATTTTTTGAATGGTTTTAATATTTGAACTTGGAAGTTTAGGGAGGGCTGGAAAGAGTAGTAAAAAAGTAAGAAAAATGTTCAGCTTGAGGGAGATAATGATTACAACATTTTAGGAGCTATACATTTAAAGAGGGTTTGGGCTTTCTAATTTTCTTTCTTTCTACTGTGTCCTGTCTTCTTCACTTGTGTAACAAGAAGTTTAAATTTCTAATAGTGCAGAAATGCTCAAACATACTTTTTTAGTTGTTACTACAAGAGTAAAATGAGAGCTTTGTTATTACAGTTTTGCTCCTACCCACAGGATCGTCTGCATAGTTGGCATGTTTTTTGGAAATTCATATTCTTTGTAGTCTTGATAAATTAGATTTAGGTTTGCTAGATTATTACTAGATATGAATAAAATTTTTTTGTTGTTGCTTTTAAATCTGAAAGAGATAGGATGAAGTCACTAAACAACTCCAGTATTTTGAGGATGTGTGAAATTCAGAAGTGATTGACATGCTGTTGCACTGTTCTTTGTGTGCATGATCCTTTCTTGACGTCACCTAAATGATGAGGAATTTGAGATGCTGGTTAGCAAAAGCTGTTTCTGCTTTTAAGGAATTTTTGTCAAAATGTGGTTTGCTGACACAATGAAATTTTTTTTCCGATTATGCTCTGATCAGTTTACTATAAATTCATTTATTAAAGCTTTTGTCTTGCTGTCTCTTGAAGTCACCATGGCCTCTGTTGGATTTCTCTTTTGGATGTGCAACTTGTGAAAATTTCATTGTTTTCTGATTATCTTCCTGAATGCTCTTCGTTATTTGCCAGCATATTTGCATCAATGCTTCTAGATTTACATTTTGGTTTATTCTGGAGCTACCAAGGCTATTTGTGCAAGCAGATTTTTTTATGGTGGTTGTCCATTAAGGACGTCCCAAGAATCAAATCCTTTGTAAATTGTAGCCTCCTGTATTGTTACTGGTAATATAACTCAGACATTATCCAGATATTTCTGGATGCCCTGCTTTTGTGTCTTAGCCTGCCAGAGGAGATGAATGTATAGCAGAATAGCTCCAACTCACAGAACAGTGTAACTGCTACATTTTGGCCTTGGTACTTCGTGTGAATTTTGTCAGTACTGTGGCTGATTAGGAAGATAATGATGTCCTGGGTAATATGTTTAAAGGCAAATGGGAAAAAAAATTAAAGTAGGAAGGAAATATCCTAGAGTTGTATTTTATACTCTCTTCTAGGTAGGAGTTCAGTATTTTGACAAATACTCCTTTTTGGAGGAAATCCCCAGCAAAGGTTTCATCAAAACAGGATGTGGAAATCGGTTGTGTTGAAATTTTACTGGTCTCTGCAAGGTGCTACATCTGATTCGTGTCACAGGCATGTGGATTTGTATGTTTTTATATGGATGTTCTTAGTATAGGAAAGATGACATTATAAAGCCATAAATTTCCTCTCTAGCTCTGTCTGTAAGACTGGATTTAACTGGTTCTCAAATTTGGGTACTGAAAAACAGGAAGAACAAAGGTATCCTCTGAAGCTTCTCTGACTCTGAACAAAGTGAAGCACCTACGAAACATGCTTTGCCTTTCTGTCCCCCTTCCATCCTTGAGAATAGGGAAACAGGGAGAGAGAGTGCAAAAATAATTTCTTTAGAAGGGAAGAGATCTTAAGTGCCTAAGTGACAATTTTCTAACACATAATAAGGTGACACTCTTGTCTAGTAGGAGGCCCATCATTTTTGGTGAGGAATTTTCTCTATCACTGTCAAAACCATACTATTTCTATGGGCAGAGAAGGTGTCTAGATATTTTTTTCTGAAACTTGCTTTATGGTGCTTGAGATATTTGCCTGACATTGACATATGTAATACGTGTAGCACATCAGAGCTATTGATTTTGTATGTTGACTTTGTCATTGGTATTTCTGCTCTGTGCAGCTTTTCTGTGCTTTTTATAGAACATTTGTTCGTTCTGTGGAAAACTGTTGATGGACTGACTGCTGTGTTGAGAGATGTCAAAATTGAGTCTCTTATCAGTTTTATGGAGTCACAGTTCACCATAGAAATGCTGCAGTGTATTCCTCCTGCTCCTCCTGCCTGGAGGATTGGAGATTCAATTTTTTTCTCCCCGAAGTTTATTTATTCTTCATAACTTCCTTGCTGTGCAGGTGACTGCACAATGGAACAGATTGCCCAGAGAACTTACGGAGTCTCCCTCACTGGAGATAGTCATGAACCATCTGGATGCAATCCTGTGCAATGTGCTTTAGGAAGACCCTGCTTGAACAGGGAGGTTGGACTAAAGGTCCTTTCTAAGCTTACCCATTCTGTGAATCACATTAGCCGTGCCAGATTCCTGTTCCTTTCCTTACAACCATTGTCCTGTCAACAAGGAGAGAGGAGTAGAGATCTTTCAAACTCTTCAACTCAGCACAACTTGCTGCATGCTTTTATCACAGTTCACAGTTTGCAGATGGTGGGGTTTGGGATGGAGTTGGGGTTTTTTGGTTGGTTTGAGTTTTTTGAAGGGAGTGTGTATATGTGTGTGTGTCTTTACACAGAATATTAGGTTTAACTGGCTTTTTCCCAGGAGTAAAAGACCCAGCCATAGTGCTGAATGCTCTTGAGAGGATGATCAGGAGACTTAATATAGGAAGGATCTGATGAGGGAGCAGATGACAGAAATACAAGTTTTCCTTTCTGTTTTTTTTAGACCATAATTTAAGTCAAAAGCCAAGCATAGTTTTAACTAATGCATTGTTTTGCTTTGTTTTATGTTTTAGAAATGTGGCCAATTAGCATCTTGTACTGGCTGCAGAGCTCAGTGCAGGTTTTTTGACATGACTCAGTGCATAGGACCTAATGGATATATGGAGCCATACTGCTCAACTGTATGCATGAACACACACAAATCAAAATATGCAAAATCACAAAGTAAGTGAAAAGGATGATGGATTTTCATCACTGCTAAAAGTAGCCTTTTTTTTTAAGTTTGAACTCTGGGGGTGGGTGTGTTTGTTTTACAGTTAGTCTATGCAGATGTGACTTCATAGTTTTTAACTTCTTAAAAAAAAAAAACCAAAACCAAAAAGGTCATCTTCTATTGAACACCAGTAAATTACCCATGAGGATTCATTTTCCTCACTGGCCTTTTTTCGTGATGTTGGAAAGAATTTTCAGCTGTCCTAAGGCTTCCTGTGAAAAAAATGCTGAAGCATAATGTGTTCTGATATGTCACAGAATGATAGTGCAGTTTTTCTGCATATGAATCCATATTCTCTGACTTCTCATATGAATCCCACCCTAGATTTTTTTTTTCAGTCAAGTAGGAGATGGATAAGAAGGGAGGTAGTTATAATGCATATAGATGTTCTCTAGCTAAAGTTTTTGATCTGGTAAATAACTCAAAACGTGTGTTCTTCACTATGCAAAGCAGATCTCAACTTGAAGTTGAAAATGCTCCAGCAAATTTTAGGAAAGAAGGTGTATTTTCATATTTAGTACTGATCTTTAGTCAAAGTATTTATCAAATCTGCAATTTCTTTTGTTTTGTGTGACTTGTAGAAGCTGACTGGAAAACAGACATCTTAGTTTTCTACACTGAAAAACTAGAAAGGGCTGACCTGTAATACTCTTTTTTTTTCCTATTATTTTCTGTTTATTTTGTTTGTAAACTACGTTTTTCTTTTAGGTATGGAAATTATTTGCCACTTTTGTAAACGAAACTCTTTACCTCAATATCAAGCCACAATGCCTGATGGAAAACTGTACAACTTTTGCAGTTCCAGTTGTGTAGCTAAATTTCAGGTTAGCTGTTGTGTTAAATCTTTTCCTCCCTAAATATTTGTGTGCCTGTGTTTGTGTTAAGTATTTGCATATTAAACTAACTTGCTTGTATATACATGCTTGAGAGTTACAATTAATGTAGCAGATGCTTCTGGCTCATAACAATTTCTTTGATCAAAGTGCTGCTTCATAATGATAACACTAGCTGCTGTCTTAAACTTAAAAAATTGGATAATAACAACCAGTTTCTGCTTTATATTGTTAGAAAATATAAAGCAATATCCAGCTCATTTTATTTTTACTTCCTCAGCCTCTTCATGAATGTGAGCCTTGCTCTTTTGCATTGAAGATCAACAAATTTAGCCTCTTTTGTACTAAACACAGTAACAAAATTATCATATTGAATACAGTACTAACAAAGGTCTGCCATGGAGAATAGTGATTGCTTCTGCAATGAAAGGTTAGAGCCTTCGTCATTTCATTTATGGACAAAACTAGCTGTTTAAATTGCGGCCGGAAACTGGGGGATTGCAAGGCTGATGACGTGCACTCTGGCTGAGGCTGCTGTGCTTGTTGAAAGTGTCACATTTTCAGTATGACTTAAGGTTAAAGCATAAGTGAAATGTGTTGTAGCCATTAATCTCTAGGTGATCAAAGGATATTTTTAAAGAACATGGTTCAATTTTCATATGTAAAAACGTTTTCCCCAGATGTACACTGGATAATTGCTAATTGCTTCCTCGTGTGTTGTTCAACAGTTACACCCATGCAGGGTTTTCCCATTTGTCATTGAACTTTGCTGCAGTTTTCTGTCAACTGGACAGCAAATCAATCTTTTAATTGCTTCTTTAATATACCCTGGGTAGAACCTCTATTATGTAGCCGTGTTCTGTGTTTCCATCATAACCAATTAGGTAGGTGTCTGTCAGTGGAACTGATTAACAGAATACCTGCATATTGTTAGTATGTAATGACAGACCTGTAATACTTCTTGCAAACTTATTTAACATCTACTTTATTGTACATGATTTTACAATTAATTGCATCCCCAAGAGCTCTCGGAACAAATACAGCCAGTGAATGACGAATTCAACCTGGGCCTGCTTGGATTTGCACTTAAGTCAACATTAAGCAACATTATTGAATAGAACTGCCAGATCATTTAATGCTGGTTGTGGGTTTGTGGTCTTACTGAGACCTTGTACTCATGTTTCTGTTGCAGTCTCAGTGCTGTACATAGATCTCTCGTCAGTGTTGTAGTGGAGTTTAATTGAAGCAGCCTTGCAGTCCGTGAGTTCTTAGTAAAGACCAAGAATGGGTAGGTGGTCACTTGCTTACAGTTAGTTTGCTCAGCCAGCACTGTTGGATTTTAACTTTTGATAGCTTTTGTATAGTCACTGTGTAGAAGAATAAAATGTATTCACCATAAGATTGGAGTTGAATGTATGAGAACATCTTCTTTCTTCTGTTCATTTAGTGTTTAGGTGGAAAGGATGGTATACCACAGTGTGAGCACTGGACTGTAAGTGTTCCCTTGAGGTTTCTTTTGTACCTAGGTGACATGTAAGGTATTGAACCTAACTTGAAAAACTGGTCGATTCACTATGGTGCTTTGTATTTTTCACTGTTTACTAATGGAGATAACTCTGGTCTTAATTTTCTGGCTTCATATTCATCCCTTTTTCCTGCTGTGCCTGTTCTTCCTAAACTTTTTTCTTTAAGGGTTATCCTTCTCAGAACAGAATACTTGCTATTTCAGGCCTGTGGTTCTTCCCTTCTGCAAATATTTTAGTCCGTTTGATTTAGAAATGGGTAAGTTTGTTTTACAGAACTTTAGGATTGATTCTAATTTTATCTTACGAAAAACCTTTTGCTTCTAGCTAGTTGTTCTTTTAATGTATTGAAATGTTGGAAGGATTCAGTTGAGGTGATTGTTGCACAGTTTATGTCCATATCTACATTCTCCTTTGAGCGGCCAGCCTGTAAGAGCATTTGATCTTGTAAGAAAGAGAGTAAAAGAGAGAGAACAGCTGCTTTATGTGATTTTTGTTTGGTAGATGGTGCTAGAATAGTGGGACTGAATCTTCCACACTTTGTCTTGGAGGATGTTATTGCAGAGTTAAAGACAGAACTGTTCCCAAGGTGTATTGTTTTAAACCAGTATTGCGATTGGTACTTTCACTGGGTCAGTTGAAGATCTTGCCGTTTAGGGAAAACTAAGCTACTGATCATTTATTGTGAATTGGACATTCCTGAACTGGAGGTGCTGGGTATACCTGCTTCTTGATTTCTTTTTGTTTTCAACGAGAGCTTCTAGGGCTTCCAGTGTGCTTCCATAACCCACACAGCAGCAGGTGTCGAGCATGGTGTTTGCTTTGTGAAGAAACCTGCAAGTGCTGAAGTGCAGGTTGGACCTTGCAGTTACAAATGCTTTTGTGGCTCTCATGTTAGTGCAAGTCTTCAGCTATTTAGAGCAGCCAAAGTGAAGCAAACCTTGCTCAGTCCCTTGCTCAGGGACATTTGCTGGATATAATGGGAAAAATGTGATAATACTGTGTGTGGGCATCAGAAAAGAGTTGTTATAGAAGTTATATATATAAAGTTGTTATGGGCCAATGGACCATTGAGGTAAAGGTGTCGTCTTTCTGCTGCCTGGCATTTGGTTCTCAGGTCCTGCCTGTGATTGAGAAATGTGCATCACTACTTAATATCTGCAAACTCTTGATACAGAATTAATGCATCTGCATAAAATGATAGTGTTTGCATGGCCAGCTACCACTCAGCAGTACCAGCCCACACAGATCAGAGTTTATATCAGCAATAAGTCTCAACACAATTTTTTATTTATTTTTTAGTGTAGATGAACCCTTACTAACATGAGAGTCTGAACAAAAGTATCCTGTAACAGAAATGTTTTGAATTCTCACTGTTACAAACTGGAGAGGTAGTAACAAATCTGCCTGAAGAGAATTTGTCTTTAAATATACTTGTTTTGTTGCAAATAGTGTGGGAAAGTTAGTTGAGAAGACAGATGTAAGAAGTTTGTTCTGGATTCTTCAAGTGTCTGTGATTACTACTGATCCAAATTTTTGTCTTGAACATCACACCAGTAGTTTTTGCTTAATCAGGGAATGTGCAAAACGACTGTGTTCTGTAAGCACATATAAGACATCCTGAAAGACACAGGTTCTGTATAATTGAGTTCTCTTATCTACTGATTGCCTCAGAAATGCATTAAAGAAATTACTCAGTTACAGAATTAAATTTTCATACCTACATGTGCAATCTGTAGTATTTTCCCAGTCTTAAAACCCTGAATTGTTTAGGGGCTGGCTGTGTGAATAATTGCATCTTCCTGCCATGGGATTGAGGCTGCCTGGGACTATTAGCTAGTTTTTTCTTAATCTGAGTAGATGTGAGTTTTCTCACTGAAAGCCTTTTACTTTAGTATTTGTATTTTCAAGTGGTATGCTTACATAAGATGTTGATCATCTGCCTTGGTGAGGTTTGGATTTGAAAATGTTTGTTGGTCTTTGTCTGTCGCCAAAATAATGCAAGCTGTGAAATGTATTTATCTGAAAATACATGTTTTGTGAGTAACAAAAATGATCCGTTTTGGGATGCTTTTTCTTAATTTTTACAAAAAATGTATTTACCCTTAAATAAAAGGCATTAGAAAGGTAAGGTAAAAAAGTATGATGAAAAGGAATTAAGGTAAAGAACCAACCTGCTGTGCTTTTGCCAGGAACGCTCTTGAGTTTATAAATAAACTCCTAAATTCTCAAACACTGTAAGCTTAATTGAAAACAACCCCACATTTTAAAAGTAACTTTGTTTTTTAGTGATTTATGTATTTATATTTATGTTTTTCAGACTCTCAGTGTTCAGTCTTCAACAAATGGTCAGTTTGTCTCTCCCAGTGATATTCAGCTGAAATGTAATTACTGCAAAAGTTCTTTCTGTTCAAAGCCAGAAGTACTGGAATGGGAGGTAAGGGGTGTTGGTGTTATTATTAGAATGATGATATGTTTAAAAGTTTAAACTTAGAACTCTAATACAGTTTTTCTAGCTATTTTATAAGGTATTGAAGCTTCTTAAAAAAAGTTCAGTTAAAATCTACCTGGTTCTGTAAAACATAATTTAACTTCAGTATGGATAAAAGCAGAAGTCTTTATTCATAAATAGTATCTGTGGAATTTAAAAGAAGAATATATTTTCTCAGCTGTAAATCTGAAATCTGCTTTCATCTTCAGTTATTGTAGATATGATAGACTATTATTACACTTCTTTATGAACTGAGAGAAGTATCTAAAGAGGATATGTTAAGTTTGAGTGGCATATTTTCTGCTTGGTGTTTTCATGTGAAATGATGAGTATTTGTAGCACTGTCAGCTTAATTTGGATTTGTAAATTTTAGCATTAGAAGTCATATCCTAATTATGTGTTTGCACTTCAGTTTACTTTGTAAGTTGTCTTAATGGCAGCTATTATTTCAAGTTGCACTAGTCAGACTTCAATATTTTATCCATTAACCTTATTCACGATGCTTTGCAACTTTGCATTTAGAACAAAGTGTATCAGTTCTGCAGCAGAGCATGTTCTGATGATTATAAGAAACTGCACTGCATAGTTACATACTGTGAATACTGTCAAGAAGAGAAAACACTCCATGAAACAGTGAATTTCTCTGGTATCAAAAGACCCTTTTGCAGTGAAGGTATGTATGTATTTGGTTTTTTCCTGAGGTACTGGTCATTGTTCTACTGCGGTTGACTTACTTTGTTAATATATAATGTTAAGATTTAAGGTAACAACTCATTCTGTTGTACTTACTTGAGGCTAAACCACAAATCTTTTCATTACTATTATTGAAGTGATTGTACCTGTTATTATTAGTGCATGTACCTTTTAATTTATCTGAGCTGCCTTTAGAGCTTTTCTCCACTTATTCCAGGTTAAGGGTAGCACTCTTCAGTGTGTGTGTATAAATACATACACATATGTATGCACATTGCATATATACATATGCACAAAAAAATACATTCTTTTTTAAAAATGTATGCAGTAGTGCATATACAACATTACCTGCACTGATGAACACCAAGCTTTCTCTTTGGTGAGTATTTTCTAAATTAAGTACAACAGTGCAAGTTCTGAGTTTTAAAAGAATGGTTACTTAACCAGTAACTTGAATGATGCCTGTTGATGTGTGTTGATTACTGTCACGACAGTTTGCTTGACTAATTACTTGAATTTTCAAAAAGAAAACAAAACTAAAAGGGAACTCTATGGGCCTAGGATTCTTTTAAGTTACATTAAAGCACGGTTTTAATAGAAACAGCAAAATACAGTTTTAACAAGGGCCTATCCTTTCCACTTCTGGTGAGCTCTCCTTTGATACTGGTATTTAATCATAATCTTAGAAGTTTAACTACAAGTTTGGATGACCTATCATTCACAAATATGGTGAATATTTTTTTCTTTAGTTGTAATAAAACTTGCAATATAGTTTGATAAGACCTGTGGAAGTTCTCTGCTTTCAGGCAGATTAAATAGTAGATATGCCAATTTACTTGTAGGAGGATCCTGTTAAGCTGGAGAGGGGTGCAGTGCAGGGCTGGAGACAGTCTTCCCTCCATGCCATTCCCTTACAACTCAGGACTCTGCAGTCTTTTGTTTTTAAAGAATGGAGTGGGGTGTTCTGGACTGCGAAGTGATAGCTGGAGAGTAAAAAATGGAGAAATTAAGGCCCAGCCTTACAGTCTATCATTGCATTGCTCAGCACCCTCAAGCTAGAAATTGTTTCTGTGAATGAAACAATTCCCCAGAATACGTTCAAACAAGAGCAAGATGCTTTTCTGGAGATTAAAGTATATGCTTGTGTTACTGTGAATATGTACGACTCCCTCATTTTAAAGCCTAGTGGCTGTCACAATGAAACGAGTAGGATTCATAATGCCAGCTATGCCATTACTACTTCTGTATGAGGAGGCTTGAAGTAGGTGAGGACTTGTGTTTCCTATTGGAAAATTTAAAGAAGAAATAAAAACAGTCTCTCTTGTGTAAATATAGGTACTAAGTAGGGGGAATCTGTTGCCAGATGTCTTAGTGTGGCTCTTGAGTTTGCAGGTGCCAGACTGCCATCTTAAGAGCAAATACTGTATTTATGAGGGTGAATATGCAAAACTTACCATAAAGACAAAATTTATCAGCTTACTGTGATGATCTGAGCCACAGAGTAATAGAGAGGATACTCAAAAGCACCATTAAGTGAATTGTAACTTGAATAAATACAGTGCATACCTGCCAGCTGTAGCTGAGATCTGCTTTGTGATGCATATGACAAAGACATGTATGTGTTCCTGTTGCAAATAAACCAGTGACCTGGACAGAAATTCTAAAGAAACCCTAGACCATTTATTTTGAAGAAAAACCATCAGCTGTCATCAATGGCTGTAGAAATAGTGCAATCCAAGGTTTAACAGTGCTTAGATCTGACGTGGGAAGGAGAGGGCCAGGACTTTTGGTGGGCTGAGTGGAGGTCAAGAAATAGAAGTTCCATCATCAGATGTGATAGACTTTTCTTCCCCTTTTTCCAGGCACCTGAACACCACCAGTTTGTCCTTAATTTCAAAGCCTTTTCCCAGATATATGTCCAACTGTTTGTGAAATAATAAAACCAATACAAGTACCAAGTACTTGCTGGATATGGAGGCCATCCTGGTTTTGATATTGCAAAGTGTTCAAAGAACCTCACCAACACAGATTATTTTTTTGAGCATGCAATTATTCTTCATCAAGAAGACAGTGTATCACATTTTGAGAAGGAATAGCCAGAAGTACTCAGTCACAGAAATTGCTGGCATTTTTGGAAGAAATTGAACTCTCAAGGGAAAATACAGGGAATTTTCAGGGGAGTGTTTATAAAAGGCTCCTAGATAAAATCAGAGGTTAAACGTGTGTTGAAATTTCTGCAAGTGTACTTACTTGTTCATCTTCATGCAAACTGATGGGAAAGCATATATGAGATCAACCACACAGGTGCCCAGCTGGAGTACTGAAGATGTCGTCATTGCTCCCATTCTTTACATCTGAGGGTTTTTTTCACACATGCATATACATATATATATTTACACACAAACCCTGGCACCCACATTAAAGTCTCTTGGATCAGTATTTTTGTGTGGTTCTGTTCAAACTCTCTTTCTTTATATGTTTCTCTTGAGACACTTAAAAATATGTGCAGGGAGTAGCTGAAACCTCCATTACAATAAGGTGTAATTAGAACTGACCTAGATGTTGTGCTAAAGATGGTTATTAATTCTTTCATGGAGTATAGTATGCTTTTTCTGGTTTTGTCCAAAAATCAGATGCTATGCAGAGAATGAACAACCTGAATGGACTAGATGAAAGAGTTTAATTTGTTCCCCTGGTGCTGAGACTTTGGAAATTAAACTGTCCCGGTGTTTTGCCACTAGAATGCTGCCTTCCAAAATATCTGTATCTAAATTGAATAAGATACATATTATGTATGCTAAAGTAAGAAGTAGCTTGTGGATTTTTATGTATATATAGTTGCAGGAGTGACAATGAGGATAGGCTGTACAAGTTTTTAATCCTGAGGAAATCTTCAAGTTACTGAGTTTGGGGTTTTTGAGGAGTGGGAGGTTTTTTGTATTTGTTAATATGTATTCCTTCTGAGAGTCTGGCAGAACAAATCAGTCTTTGGCAATCTAGCAATGAAACTATTTTATGATGAGTATTGCCATAATTTTATTTTACTTGTAGACTTATTTTATTCATCTTTCCAGTAGAACTAAGTGCTATGACTTAAACAACACAGGCTTAATAATTTTATAATGCAAATTTTAATAACACTGATTCATATCTGGTAGTCTGCTTCTAGGAAGGAGAAGGTCATTAAGCTGTGGAGTAACTCAGTCATCTGATGCTTGGGAATTCTTCTCAAATGGATAATACAGATAATGGATAGTTGTGAAACTAGCAACTGTACTATCACCTTGATAGCATGCCAGTAACTTCCTGGGAATTATGGTTTCTGCAAATGAAACTCAATGTAGACATTGAGTTTTCTCTGAAAATGTCTCTGATGTTCCATCTAAGTAGAGATAACCTCTTTTAAAATACTGTAGAGCCAAAAAATGGAAAAATAAATGTAGTAGTTGTACTTTCCTCTAGGAAAGGTGGATATTCAGTTAAAGCATTGTAGATTTTAGAGTGGGGTTTTTCCAACCACTACTGCACAGTGGCTTGTTTGGTAAAGTATACTATTAAATGATTAGCTGATTAATTTTTAGATTTATATGAAAATATTACAGATACTGAGATAGCCTAAACAACATGTGTGTGTTAAATTTTATATAGGTGCTTACATATCAGTGTTTCACAATTTAGGATACCACCTGATATTTACAGCAATTCCTGTTGTTACTAGAAACAGTAAAAAAAAATTTAAAAACTGACGTGTAATATGGAGTGTTGCTAAGACTTAGTTATAGTTGCTGGGCTTCTCTGGTGGGTGGGCTGAGGAAGAGTTGGTGCACTTGCCCTGCTGTGCCAAGTTGCTGTGTCCCCCTAGACGAAGGGAGTGACCATCAAGCCTGCGTGAAACTCTTTGTTCCTGATGTTTGGTCTCATTATTTTTAAAGTGAGAGCTACAGAAATTGTTCAAACACAGCTTTTTTTAATAGTTTACATGAGCAACTATCTGTTTTAGAGACACTGATACTGCTTTTAAAAATAAAATGTACAGAATTTGGGCTAGCATACAGAAATTTTTGAAGATGGTACAAAATCACCATTTTACACACTCTTGGATTTGTGCTTCACAGAGCCGTTATGTCCCTTTCTGCAGCTCTTGACAGAGGCCTACCATGTTGAAATAATTTGATCTTGCTATAGTGCCTAGTTTGGTTTTGCTCATGACCACATCTTTTGGCAGTGTCCCTCTTGAGATAAATTCTAACCTGAAATGTCAGTTTCCTTGTGGCTTTCATTTGAAGCTTAATTTGGTGCCGAGTTGAGATATCCTGGCAAAAGGGGACAAGTGAAAAGCAGAACATGCCTTAAATACTGCAAAATGCATGATCCATAAAAATGCCTTCTCACAATTGCAAGAGTCATATTGTTACTGCAGGAAGATATTCCTTTCCCACAAATTGGGTTAGTAGAAGAGTAGAAGTGAACGTTGGAGGGATTTAGAGGTGCCTGGGCTATTCTGAGACCTCCTTTGAGTGCTATGGACAGAAGTTACAATGGGACAATCCTGGCATCCCTTTGCGCCATGGCGGTTTTCTTCAGGGAACTCTCATGGCACAGCACAATTATTCAGGCCATGTAATTTGATTAAGTAGTGTGGTTTTAAATCTTGAAGCTGCAGATGAGTATTCCAAACAAATTCTGTTACTGTAAAAGCTAAAATAATCTTTTTTGCTTATAAAAATGAGTTAAGGCAAAAGGGACAGCATATTCAATTCTGACAAGTCACTTGGGAAGGCTTTTTGGCTATGCTGAAGGAAAGCATAGTTCTGAACCTCCTAGACAAAAGCACGTGGAAGAGCTGGACAGTTGGTTCTTGTGGTATTCCACTTGTGGAGGAGTCTTATTGTGTAGATGTAGTTTCCAGGTAATGCTTCTTGGATGCATCTCTTCTGAAGTTTCTTGACAGTTTTAACTTGTTAACCTGGATTTTGGTATGTCTGACAGTGTTCTTGTAGTTGAGAAATGGAAAGATAGAACTATGCTGTGGAAGAGGTTGTGTTTATCTTCTTTCTGTCTGTAGAGGGAGAACACTGATAGCATTCAAGTAACAGCATTTAAATTTTCTGTACATGTATTGAGTCTTAAAATTTTGGGGTTTTTTCATGGAGAGATCATTTGTAACACGGTAAAGAATATCAGGTGAAATCCTGTGCGTTGTTCAACACCAGTGGTCCCTGTTAGATTATCATTCTTCAGTGTTAATTCCACTGTTGTGTCTTTTAAAAAGGTTTGAGATACTTCCTTAAGCAAAGACAGCATTGACTGTTGCAGATAAGGGGTGATGCAATTTAATATGCTGGGATTATGAGCACAAAAAGAAGAAAGCTTATAAAGATGCTTCTTATTAACCTGAAAGAATAATCAACTTGAAAAGATGTAAGGATAAACAAAACATGAATAACTGGATTGGAGTAGGAAGGAGGAGAATAGAAGGAGATAGTTACCTAATATTAGGAAATACTGGGATAAACTGAGGTTGTATGAAAGTTGGATTGAATAATAATAAAAGATTCTTAAGGTGAAGACAAGGAAGGAAGGGATGTACACAGTTTCTCTTTACACAGAGTGGGTAGGGTCTACTTTAACAGTAATCAAAGCAGGATCCAGAATTAGGATACATTACATCTGTTTTCCTAAAAATAATAATGTTTATTATGAATCCAGAGACAGTGGATGATAGCAGTGTGGGTATGGAAGAGGTTTTGCATGCGAATCAGTACAGAGGGAGATACAGCAGAAAGATCTGGATGGAACATAGCTCCAGAAATCTTCCAAGATGTAGCTTGTGATGCTACAGGCCTGTTGTTATTCTTCTCTAGAACAGGTAACAGTTGAAGTTATGACAAGATGAGGGAACAGCAAGTCTTGCATGTTCCTTGAAGGACAAAGGTAGTTTAGTAAGGACAGCCTTTCAGAGGTAAAAAAGACAATTGCTTTTAGGATGGAACAGTTACTTTCTATAAAAGATGTTATTCCCTGTGGTAAAAAGGGACTGGTGTTGAGGACTCAGGATTATTTCTGGCTCAGCATTACTTTTTACACAGCTGCTTGATGTAGAAATGTACTGAACTTCCTGTAATTCAGGTAGATGCTGCTGGTAGAATAGGATCATGTTCTTAGTAGCTTGCTTGCGCTGAGTCTGCAGTCAGTCAAGTGAAGCAGGTTTTCCGCCGTGGGCAGCTCTGTAGGGCTGAAGCTGGCAGTTTTTGGATCTACAAAGAGAAAGGAAGCTGTCTTAACCTGGAACTTCCCTGAGGTAAAGGTTTTGAGGAACTGCCTGGGTGTTATCTTGCAATCTTCTCTTGCATGTGTTCAGATCATTGTCTTCTCTCTGCCATTTATGTGGGGAACCAAAATTCAGGGCTCTTAAGGGATAGGTTTGGTGTTGGGTTTTGCTTGGAAGCCAGAATTCTAATAGCATAATTAAGGATATGTTAAGATAGCAGATACTCACCTACTTGTTTTTTGTCTGCTTCAGATTTTGAGTTGGAGATACTTCTGGAAACAGTCCTTAGTGGTCTTTCTGAGACAGCCAGCTTGTGGGATGATGTTAGAACGCTGATAAAGACCATAATTAATGACTGGTGTAGCTTGAGCCAAATAAGCTATGCTTATAGTTTTCTTTGAAAGTAAGAGCTGTTTTCTCTCAGAGTTACTTTTAAAGCAGTAGAGGTTTCCATCTGCTCATACTGTAACTTGTGGGCCTGGTGTTGTAGCAGAAATCTTGAGGAACGTAGGATTTTATTCAGATCTTTTTGTTCAGAATGTTGGGACTATCAGCTGTTTGTTTTAGGCAGTGCTTGTACTCATGAGCCCCAAGCCCCCAGGGGAGTTAGGTTGAACAAACCCTCAGGATCTCAGTGTTGATACTAGAAAGGTCAGACAACCAGTGCTTTTTGTATTACTCATCCACAATGTGCTGTAAATCAAACCCCACTTCGTGGTCACATCTGCAAAGCTAGCATGGATGTTATTGTTATGTTGATTCAGGATTTCTCTTGTGCAAAAGAAGACCAAGTTGTTTGAGCTTAGAATCTGTTTTGCCAAAGGCAAATACCTTTTTCCATACAAAGAAAGTCTTACTCTTTTAGTCCAAACCATAGCATTGTAATAAAAATGTATATCCTGGATTGCAGATTACTAAGGACCTAAGAAAGGCATTTTGGTTGCTCTTTGTTTGAAGTCACAAGATCTTGAAGCTAAACCAAATTTTCCCTGGCCCCGTAGGTTAAGTTACCTATTACAAACACATAAAAGAGCTTCAGACAAATCTGTAGATTTTTGCTCACGATGTTACAAAAGAAAGTCTTTGTACTTCTACTTCAGCAGTCTTCAGGGTTGTAACAATCTACTGTCAACATCTAAAGTTTTATAAAAATGGATTTTTTATCTTCTGTAGAAGCCTCCTTCAGCAAGAAGCCCCACAGTCAGTGATCTGTTAAAAACCCCCATGTTTTCCAGGCATTTAGGTCTTAAGGACTGAAATTTTTGACTTTTTGTTTCCCCTTACTTAATGTTCACTGCTCAGTCTTTTCCATGAGTCACAGAGATGTGGGAGATGTTTGACTGTACAGTGGAAAATTTCTTACCTGATAACTTTTTCTAATAAAATAGCAGCTTCATCTTCCAACTTTACTTCCTGTAGTTCAGCAGCCAAGAAAAATTTCATTTTTGTCCATTCCTTTTTGTAAACTATTTAGCCAGGTGGACATAGGTTGCCTGGTTGGTAGTAGAGGAGTACTACTAGTCTATAGTCTTGAAAGGGTGATGCAGCATTGGGTGGCTTTTCTAAGGAGTTTTATAAAAATGGATTGTGGTGCTAAGATACCTCTGGAATTTTAAAGAACTGGAAAGAATGTGATGCTCCATGCAATAATGAGAGATACAGCCTGCAGGAAAAAATACTGGCAAGAAGTTTTGCTTTTAATTGGTACTTATAACTAATAGCTTGCACACAGTTACCTTTAGGATTGTTATTTCCTTCAAAGCAATGTATTTAAAGCCCAAATCAGTTGCACTGTAAGGATGGTTGCTGGATATGGCACTTTCCATCTGTGCTAGTAATTTTCTTTATTCTGTTGTTAAAGAACTTAAAATCCAAAGAACAAACCAAAAAACCACCCCAACAAAACCACTTTAAAACAGATTACCTACAGTATCTTATTTGTACAATATTCTATAATTGTCTTGTTTTGACATTACTAGCAAATTTAATCTGTTAGCAAAGCTTGTTGCATTGCAAGTTAAAGTTCCTCAATAACCTTTTGTTTTTGGAAAATTTAGTCTGCTGCATCTTCCATTTTCATTCTTGTGCTTTTAGTGATTTAAAAATAGTATCTCAGTTTCACACATATGAATTCTGCCCTAATAGACAACAGCAGAAGTCACATAATTGAAATTACTGAATACATTACAGTAGTTTTATATTCTGTATGGCAGAGGAAGTACAGCATGTATGTTACATACTGACTTTCATAACTTATCAGAGTACAGAAGTCTGCATCTGTTAGATTATATATATGCCCTAGCAGAGTGGACACTTGAAAGACTTGAGTTCTGATCTTTGGTGGTACTGTGATATTTGGTAGATCATAAAAACAGGTGCAGTACCTTAGATTAAACGTCTGTGTAAATGTTATCTTGTCCCTCCAGTGTTCGATACAGACAGTTACTTCATCTTCTCATTCTGTTCTCTCCTGTAAAATTAGGACAATAACAGAGGTATGTAGTATATGATTTAGGCATCAGCTGAATAGGCGCTGGATTTGAGGTAGTTAAAATACAATATATTCTGAAATTGCCTGTATAATAGCTACAGTATTCATCTTTTAATGCATTTAATATGTTAGAATGTCTTTTCTAATTTGCTTGAGGGAGGATCAGATTATGGAAGAATATAGCTGTCATTACGGCAACCTTGACATTATGACTGCATAGAAAAAAAACAAAACCAAAAAAACCCCACCCCAAAACAAACAAACCCCCCCCAACCAAACCAACACAAAACAACAACCAACGAAAACTGAAATAACCAACACCTCCACTCCACCCCAATGTGGGAAAAAAAAAATCAAAAGATAATTTACATACAAACTCTTCACGAATTTCACGTGTAATTTCCTGTCATTGCATAATTCTCACTACTGACCATTGCTTGCTTTATAGTTACGTTTTAAAAGAAATACCTCAGTTCTTAGGTCATCTTGTACATATTAGTGTTCTTAAATATTAATGAGTTATCTTAAGTGGTTTGTTGCATTAATATAAGTAAGGGTAGTCATAAAATTAAGTCGATCCATGAAGATAGGTATTTCTTTAGCAGATAGTGTTGTCTGGATCTGTAGCATTTTGAGGATATGTAACTGAGCAATGTAACTCCAAGTCAATGCTTTTGCATGGGTCTATATTAAAAGAAAATTATGTATTTTTTTCCTGACTGTTTATTCAGGGATTTGATAAACAAAGGTTCAGCATAGGGTTTTGAAAAAGATGCAGGCATCACAGGAAACCATAGAATTGTGTAGGGAAGGTATTCGGGTAAAAATGTCTTGAAATACAGTCTTACTGTGCAACCTGAATTTGTCTGAAGCCCCACGTGTTAGCTGTTGTTGTATTCATTTAATTTTCAATATTTAACTCTTAACTGTGATATCTCTCTGTAAAAATTACTTTGTTCCTAATGTTTAAAATCTGTTTCCAGGCTGCAAGCTGCTATATAAACAAGACTTTGCAAGACGGTTAGGACTGAGATGTGTTACTTGTAATTACTGCTCACAGCTGTGCAAAAAGGGAGCAACTAAAGAACTTGATGGTGTAGTGAGAGATTTCTGCAGTGAAGAGTGCTGTAAAAAATTTCAGGACTGGTACTACAAGGCAAGTAACTCAGAATTTTTGACGAGAGCTCCACAGTTAAAAAAACCAAAAATGCACATATGAGGATATCTCAAGGACTGTGCAGCAAATATGGCTTACTTCAGCAAAGCATTTGCTATAGAATAAGCAAATGTATTAATTTCATCATTTGAGTTTTCGTAGATCTTAGAGCAGCATTTCTGTCATCTGATTTTATTAATTCGTTTGGCAAGGAAGTCTTGAATTACAGAAAAACAAGCAATTATTATGTATATTTGTTACTTTACAATTCCAATTTTTTCTCAGTTAATACCACATTTTTCTTGTCAAAACTTCTTAAA
Source organism: Gymnorhina tibicen (assembly GCA_013399875.1). Taxonomy (NCBI): domain Eukaryota; kingdom Metazoa; phylum Chordata; class Aves; order Passeriformes; family Artamidae; genus Gymnorhina; species Gymnorhina tibicen. The sequence continues at coordinate 206,117 of VXAZ01008674.1, read as the reverse complement.
TGTGTATTCAGGATGTTGAAAACACTGTTAGTAGCATCTGGATACCTTGAGTTCACTGACATTAGTGGAGTTTTTCTTGTTCCTGTTTTTGCCTCCTTTTTTGCCTTTTCCCTTCTCCCACAGTTTGAACTGCAGAGGCTTTGATTGTTCAGTGTTTCCCAGTGGAAAGGATGCCAAAGGAAAAAGCAAGACCAAATGGATTTCTAATAAAAGTTTAAATCAAACAGATGGCATCTATTTCTAAATCTCTGGAAGTTTAACTGCTTTGTGAAGCACAACCAGCAAAGACTTCACAATAAGAGGTTTTTTTGTTTACATTTTTTGAAAGGAAAAGATGAAATTGGACTGGGTTTAACCTGCGATTAGTACCATGGATAAAATATTTGATCTCTGGTGTGAACGTCCTGGAAAGCTACACTGATAATTTCAAAACAAGAACTACACTGTGGATGCAATTGCAAAAAAAGACAGTACAAAATTCGTCACCGTACCAAAACTCTGCACACAGCCTGGAAGGCAGTAAAAAGCTTGAAATGTTAGAGGGCTAGATACAAGTCCTGTAATTCAAGATGATCTACCTACCATAAAAGAACTGAAAATGAAGACATATCTGATATTTTGGAATGTCTGGTTCCAGAAATGTTACAGCCAAACGTTGTAAATTCTTTATCTTGAATAATGTATGTAGGGTCCTGTTAGACATTCCTAAAAGAAAACTACTGAAGACAACAAGGACAATTTCTTTTGTCTCACATGAAAATAGGGTGACAAAGCTTGGCTGCAAAGTTCTTAACTAAAATATTAACTTCATACAATAATATTTACTCTATTATATGCCTTAATTTAATATTTACTCTATCTATATGCCTTAAAACTTGGAGTGTGGGATGAAATTTATCCCTGTGAAAAAAGTGCCTTCTGATAGAGAAATTAAAATCTTTGGTGTGCTTTAGAAATATTTTGGTGATTCAGCAAAGAATATAGTCTGGAGGTGTGCGTAGCAAACTACTTTCATGTACCTAAGCTTCTGTGGAAGCTTGTGTGATTCAGCTTTGAGAACCACTTGAAAACTCAGACTTCAGATTATCCTTATTCATGGGATAAGCTAATAACTGGCCCATGAAGTCTGTTTAAATGCTGTTGGTACTGTGTTAAAGGAAAATTAGATCTGACGTCATAAAAAGGCAATTTAAACAGATTTGCTGATAACTAGTGAAATAGACTTTTGATACTTTGGATGATGTTGAAGTGTTAGATATTTCTACTTTTTGAATCTTACACTTGCTAGTGGAACTAGCGTTCCATTATGAAGAATTGTTGATTGTAATTTTTTTCAAGTGCTTCTTAAAGCCTTAATGTAATTTAGTTTTGGTTATAAAAGCTTGAGATTTATTACATGGGAAAGACATATAATAGGTTTTGGGAAATTGTGTCTTTTGCTAAAATTCTCTTTTTAATTTCTTTACATCCTTGCTGGTAACTTCTCCCACTTTATAAAAGTCACTCCAGATACCTTAGATTTGGTAGTGCATTGTTAGCTCATATTCCTAGCCAAAATAGACAATGATCAAAACATAGGAAGACAGACTAGATAAGGACCATTCTCTGAATTTGTACTTCATTAGCTGTTTTGTCTGTTAGCTTCTTAAAAGAATAGTTACATATGTATGAGCTTTGTCTCATTTATGTAATGTTCAGTGTTATTTCGGAGTTTCAATGAATGTATACGTTAAGAGAAATAAGTAGTAATAACTTAGTAATGTTTTAACACCATCATTGTGTTCATTAAACAGTTGTTTGTCCCCATCTTCTTTGTCTACTTTTTTTTATGGACACATCTTTCTCATGTAGTATTATCTGGAAAACATTGTAACCTGTTAAAATAATCAAGTATTATGGGAGCACTTCCCTAAATGCCAAAATTCTCTTCTCAGAAAGCCAAAAGAGGTTAGCAATGGTAGAAGCAACAACTTATCTAGAAGTATTAAAAGTTTGTTAGACTTACCTAGGTAAGAGTCCTTTAAATCTAATCTGAGGCAGTGGAATGTAAAAGAATAGTTTTAGTCCTGATCATCTGTTGGGCAGCAGCTGCAGTTACCAGTTGGTGCCAAGTTCTGAGGAAATTTCCATGCACCTCTGAGACAAGAGGCAAAATTTTGGGTGTCTTGAGGTTAGCTCCCTAAGTTTTTAGAGCTCCTCCTGTAAACTTTCATGCAATGGTTTGGATGTTAATCTAGAAAATGCCTGGGAAATGTCAGTATAAATCTTTTAGTAGCTTGATGTTTGATGACAGTTTCAATCATTTGACGTTATATTAGAGCATTGAAATTACCTTGAAAAAGAGTATACAGTTCTGAGAACAGCAGAGAAATCTGTTTCTTTAAATATACATGGAGAAACATTGATGACAGTACTACAGCTGAAGTGCACACAGGTCATTTGAGGCTGTAGTGGAGAATTGATTAGACTCAGCATGTGCAGTGATGGCTCTGTATTCAGTGGAGGTCAGGTGTCTTCAGCAAAGAGTAAGTAGGAGGTGGGGAACTACAGTCCGAGGCAAAGAAAAATTATTGTGGCTGGTGAGCTCAGCAGTGATTGCCAGCAGTGGTAAAATTTGAAAGTGGAGCCAGCATTAATCAAAATGGTAAAGACAGCAAGACAGCCTTGTGGAATTTCTCTTGTCGGAATCCAGCCGTTCTCTAGTTAGACATCTCAACCTCCAGTAAGTACTCTTTCAGAACAGTTGGTCTCCTTTCTCTTACAATCACTCACTCTGGGAACAACTTCTGCTTCCTATTTACTGCAGTTGAAACTGGAATAGACAGCTCAGATTAGGTCAAGTTAATAGCAGCCCAAACCATTGGAGAACATTAGGAACAGGTGATGGAAGGATTAAAAATGTAAATAAAAGCCCCACATATGAAAATTTTGGTTTTTAATCCAAATTTAGGGCAAACATTAGTGATTTATACTAATCACCATGCCCATTTGAACATGTTGAAGTAATGGGAAAAGAAATGTACCAAAAAGTAGTCCCAAGTGGCAAAGGACTTCTGTGCAGTGCAAGCACAGCAAGCAGAGATGGGCTTTTTGGAACACGGAGATAAGCAGACTTGAATGCAGGTATTTTGGAGATTCAATTAACATTTAGTGCCAGTATCCCAGGAAAACAAATGAAAAAGGGAAGGAAGGAAGAAAAAAATCATAAAATGTCACAAAAATCATTAATTCATTTTCACTTTCAATAAATTTGATGGTCAGGGAAGTGGGTGAGCAAGCAGGTAGCAGGAAACTTCAGTGCCTGGAAGGGTGTATAACATTGACTGTAAGCATCATTATGGAAATGGTAGAATTAAAGTGTAGCAAATGTAGAGATGAGAAGTAAGTGTCACTGTAAAAGAATCTCAGGCTTCCTGAGGAATAGTAATTTCCATGTGGAAGCAAATGAATTTATTTTTTTTCACCTGAATAACTTAGTAGAGGCCCAGGAGAGACAATATTTTACTTATTCAAGAGCCTAAATGAAAAAGCAAACCAGGAGAGGGAGAGAAGAGTTGCAGGAATCAGAGAGTCACAGAATAGTTGGGTTGGAAGCGAGCTTTAAAAGGCTGCCTAGTCCCAACACCTCTGGAATGAGCAGGGACATCTTCAGTGAGATCGGGTTGCTTGGAGTCCCATCCAACCTGACCTTAAAAGTTTCCCTATCTATAACCTCTCTGGGCAACATGTTCCAGCGTTTCACCCTCCTTCTGAAAAACTTCTTTATTCTATCTGATCTAAGTTGACCTTTCTTATATCTAATCTAAGTTGACCCTCCAATGTAAAACCATTTCTCCTTGTCCTGTCACAACAGGCCCTGCTGTAGGAAGGCTGTAGTTGCTGGATTTGACAAGATTTGACCCCTTTTTCTTTCTTTGAAGGAGAGAAAAATGAGCAGAAATTGGTGCTTTGATAGTCAAGCAGCGTGCAGCAGGTCAGAATAGATGGGCTTTTCTGTACGTGAGTCAGCTGTCATTCTTAATCAGTGTTAGGTGGGTTTGAGATTTAAATTTAGAGTGAATTATACTTTTTTTTCTACTGGTATTTCAGTCTTTTGGTGGCTTTGGAAGTTGGATTTGCCGTAAAGGTGTGAATGCACAGCTTTCCTGAACTGATTAAATCTAGACTATTCTGGCAACACTCTGCATTTTATCTTTTTCCCCACTCCCTTCCAAGAATACAATTTACTTGCTCTTTTGTCCCACTGAGATGATCTGCAAAAGGAACTGTGGATCAGCATCAGTGGAACATCCAAGTGACAAATATAACAAAAATTGGGGATAATGCAGTGCTGTAAGGTCTGTGACCTTGTGTGCCCTACAGGTGCATAACTGCTGCTGCTGCTACCTGCACAGAGAAGAAGGAAGAGAATTATCTGCTCTTCCAGGGCCACCTGGTGCTTAGTGTGAGGTGATCTTGAAGCTGCAGCTTTGATTGCTCCCAATTTAAACCTGGTTATACTGTTACAAATTAGTCTCTCCGTGTATCATCTTTAAATATTTGAAAATTACAACGGAGAGCTTAATTTCTTACACTGCCAGAGGATGGTGCCACACTGTTCAAATACAGAGAAGGAACTAAACATTTAATTATTTTTAAAATTTGAACTAATTGGCGTGTTCGTACTTTTTTTGGAGTCACAAAAACTACAGTTGGACTTTGTTTTGTTTTGTTTTGTTTTTTAAGCCATCAGAGCCTTGTGCATAACTGCAGTGTTGTGTATGGTTTTATGTATTAATGTTTTATGTTGCATATATTATAACTTCCCTCTTCCTCTCCTGGCTGTATTATTAGGCTGACTTACTTTGGATTCCTGAGCATCTTTAAAGCTTTTAATTTTTTAAAGTCTGCTTTAGGATGGAGGTTGCAAACAATATCAAGACAAGCTGTAGTGCAAACAATTATTTGCTTACTTGAAGATGTGAAATTAAGGCTACCACTGTTCAGATAATAATTTATAGCATGGCAGATAAAATGCAGTAAAATCTATTTTGAAGAAAAACAATGTCTGTCTTAGTGATGCCTCATGAAGATAACATGCAGGCTGATGAAAGATCTATTACTTAAACATTTGAGTTTCAAGTTACATGCTAACTAAATTTTGGGGAGCCCTCTTTTTTTGAGAGAAATTGATGTTTATAAATCGTAGAGAAACTTGGATGAACTAAAGAATTGGAATCTAAAAGTTGTCAAACTACTGAAATAATAGAAATATTAAAAAAATTCGTGATTATTTGATACCTAGAGGAGTGATTCATTTGGTGACTTTTTAAAACTTTTTAAAACTTGATTCTTTTTTAAAACAAAGAAACCTGCCAGATTTTGGAGGGAGAAAAAACAACTTGTATTTGTCCTCGGTTCAATAAAATCATTAAAGAGTCTGTCACTTTCTGCTCTCGTTTTGCAGAATGCTTCAATCAAATTAATTAAAATTGATGCACAAAATTCTTTTTTTGATGACTGATTAGAAATGAGCTGCTTTTTTTTTTTTTTAACATAGTGACAAATAAATAAAACGAAGCAGATTTATTGTGGGGGCTAACCCGCAGCAAACAATCGAAAAAGAAGGTAGCTTAACTATTGTACATGAGAGAGGATTAACTGTGTAGTGGTACTTAATCCTCAGTACTCTTAAAAATGTAGCCCTTTAAAATGTAGAAGTAATTTTTTCCCAAGGCCTGCTTAAAAATGTGCAACTCTTCCTTTGCATTAAGGCTGTACGGTGTGACTGTTGTAAGTCTCAAGGAGCCCTCAAAGAGAAGGTGCAGTGGCGCGGCGAGATGAAACATTTCTGCGATCAGCACTGTTTGCTCCGCTTCTACTGTCAACAGAACGAACCCAATCTGGCCACCCAGAAAGGACCCGAGAACCTGCACTATGGTATGTGCTGCTTTAGGGCTGAGAAGTATCAAACCAGATGCTTCATTTAAGGGAAAAATCGAAAGCTGCATGAATTATTTATTTGTCGTAATAAATTGCATTGGAGATTATCCTTTTCTGTGTTATCATCAGAGGCAGCATTGAGCTGCTCTGGGTTAAGTGTAATTTTAGTGCTGTCTCATCATGGGAACAGAAAATGTTTTCCTCTTTCATTGTGCTCCAGTTTGTCACTATTTGCTCTGTGGAAACACTTCTCAAAATGCCTTTCAGTCACAGAGAACAGATAAAGCACTAGCAATGAAAAAAAGAAATACATTAAAGGGAACTAAAGGAAATAAGTGAAATGAAATGAGAATAGAATGAAAGTATCTAGATAAGAGGAATACATTGCTTCTTTTTTTTTCCTTTCTGTTGGCAATGAGTACTGTGTAAATTTGCTGATGGGCACTGAATGCATGTTTGTGTGGTTTAAATGGCAAGTCAGGCAAAGTTCAAATAAACCAGCTTTTAAATTAATGCAAATATGGCAATTCAGCTTCTTTGTATAGCCATTTTTATACTTGAACATTTTGGTGTTTACTTTTCTGAAAGAGGCTGTATTCACATCCGGCTAGAGCATTGATTTAGCACTTGCCTTTGTGTAAGGCTCAGTACTGGAGTAGGAAGGTGTCCATGAAGGAAAAGTTTTGCATGCAGTTCTCACCTGCAGTATGGTACTAATGAGTTCTCTTGATTTAATGTTATATTGGTGAGAGGTGTTATTTTGAGTTGCTTGCTGAAATTTGCTTTGATTTTGAAAAAGGGAAAAAAAAATTCTAAAAGTGTTTCCTTGTACTTTTAGATCAGGGCTGTCAAACCCCCCGGACAAAAATAACAGTAAGTACATATACTTAAGACACTCATATAGCTAGCTCTCTCTCTCTCTCGCTCTCTCTCTCTCTCTCTCTTTATCTATATATGTACAAAACATAATTAGGTGTACTTAAAATGTGAGATCCTGTTGAATTAGAGGGATGCTATTAAAAACCAAAAATTAGTGTCTTTGAATGATCCTAAGCTGAATTTATTAAGCTGTTTAGGCTTTTTCACACGTAGCTGAAATAAAAATTTCAAATATTCATACTTTCTTTTCAATATCTTCTGGGAAACGAAATCATCAGCCACATGTTTTACATCTGTTGTGCATATAAATGTTGCTTAAAAGTTAATCAACAAACCATGTGTCTTATTCACATGTTTAGGCTGATTAAGTGTATTTATTGAATACAGAAAGGCAAGAAAATTTCACTGTCCAGTTGGAATATTAAGATGGTAGCTCAGCTTTAAAAAGCTGAAAATAAGTCTTCAGGCCTTAAATTTTATCCTTCCTAAGAGCAGAATTCTCTAGGTGCTCAAGGTCTGATTGACTTTGCTGCAGAGTAGGGAAGCATAACCTTTTGCAGGATTGCTATTTGGGGATCATCAGTGGAGCAGCAGCCTTCATTCTGAATTTCAGTTTTTCTCAGCTTGTCAAAAATACTACTATTAATATTGTTTTTAGTTAGCTTAGTGTATTTTGTTTGAAACTTAGTTTTGTTTTGATTCGTTTGTCACATGGAAGGTCTCAGAGACTTGCCTTTTAAATGCAAATAGGCATTAAAGATAAATCTTAGATTTAAGTGGAAATTTTGTGATGACAATATAAATATATTTATGAAAAACAGAAAATTTCTTAGATAACTAGAGACATCAGACAAGCTAAGCTGTCATGTTAAAAACTTCTGGTATTTTATGTTTAATGATGTTAATTCAGTCCATAAATTTTTAAAGGTTGTGTCAAAGCTATGTGTGGTACAATGTTCTTTAATATATTTTAGGGAGTGTAGACCTGGTAGAGCATATTGCTGTTCTTGGGACTGGGCTTTCTTTCCATATCTAAAAGGACATACAGGGCTAGTCTTCCTACATATGACCAAATAAAACTGAGAGTTTGTTTCTGATACCAGGTTCTAACAGAGGTACTAGGGTACAAAAACCATGTCTGGAACAAGAGAGTTTTTTACTTCTTGACTGTAAGGACTCAGTTTGAACATTATGGGATGTTCCCAGGTATTCGTTGTCACTATTGTAGAGACAGCAGGGGGAGCTCGAAGTTCGTACTTTAAGTTCTAAAGAAGTGTTTAGAGAATTTTTATTCTGAAATACATTAAAAAAAAAACAGTAATCTTTTGACTATGGCATAATTCAGGAAGGTTAGATCTTGAGCCTAAAGTTTGTTAATGCTGCTCATAATGAACTCTTTTTACAGCTAAAATTATTTTGTACGTTACAAAATTGCTTAGGTGGAGCTTTCACTTAAACAAGAATGTAAATTTAGAGTACCTTCAATTAAAAAAAAAGTACAGCTCCTGTTATGATCCTGGCAGTGACAGTTCAATACTAGGAATGTGGAATAGCTTGCAATTACAGAATAGTAGTTGGTGCTGTTGTGTTGTGCTTCTGTGAGCTTTCTCTTCAGTGTCTCATTTATGAAAAGTATGAACTGATACATTAAGTCAAGAACTTTGTGTTGGAATCAGTGGGGTGCAACAGCACCTTCTCTTATTTGCTTCTCTGCAGGGCTCAGCTCCACCACCTTCTCCAACACCCAACAGAGAAATGAAGAACAAGGCAGTTCTTTGCAAGCCTTTGACAATGACGAAAGCCACGTACTGTAAACCTCATATGCAGACAAAATCTTGTCAGACAGGTAACTCCTGAACTGTGCTAGAACTAATTTCTTCACTGCAGCTTTTTCTTAACTACTACTGTCTTTTAACATATTACAGGTATTCTGATTTTCTTGTTCACTAAATGGCAGGTGTGAAATATGTTTAAATACCTGGCAGTATTTGCCTTTTTCCTTTTTCTTTTAATAGAAGATGAGTGGAAAAAAGAGTATGTCCCAGTGCCTATTCCTGTACCAGTCTACATTCCGGTGCCTATGAACATGTATAGTCAAAATGTTCCTGTTCCTACCACAGTTCCCGTTCCTGTAAGTGAAACTTCAGCTTCGTTTTAAAATAGGCATCCATTCACATGCGTGTGTGGGACCACCTTGTGTTGCTGGCTGTTCTCCTTCTGGTCCATCTAAAGGATTGCAGGGTGCTGCAGCACTGTTTATTGAAAAAGCATTAGAATCTGACAGTGTCACTTAATTCCCTGATTGTTCTTTAGGACCTGTCTGCCTGCTTCCAGTGTGAAAATCTTGTGCTGCTGAACTTTTTAGGAACAGTTCTGAGTGACACTTCTGTGTTTGCTGAAAATGCTGAATAAGCCTTTAACAGCAAGATTTGTTCTGGTAATAAGGAGCTGAAAAGGTTGCGTTGGGGAAGGACGGCAGAGTGGGATAAATAGCAGGAAAAAAGCAAAGGAAAAAATCCCAAAACCTGAATCTTGTGGCAGCAAAAGAAAATAACCCTTAAGTTTATGCACTTAATTTCATCCAAATGGTGAAAAAAACCCCTGATTTCCTAAAATTCCATGTTTCACAAACAAGCCACTAAAACAAGATGCTGATTTGTCCAACTGTTAGTCTAAGGTTATAATCAGACAGGTTTGAAGTTCCAAAGACCCTTCTGTTCTTTCTTCTACCAGCTGTATTTCGTCTTTTTTTTTCCTGTGTCCTTTCCTGCTTTCCCTTCTGTTCTTAGCTCCTTTATATTGGGTTTTTATGCCAGCATTTTTTGTTAGCTCACACTGGAGTGATTTGTTTCTAATCTGTATGAACTCTGTCTTTCAGAAGAGGAGTATAGAATTTTCTTGTTTGTTGGTTGCTTTGTTGTGGCATTTTTTCTTTTCTAATTATCTCTGCCTCACTATCTGCACAGGTGCCAGTTCCAGTTTTTTTGCCCACTACTCTGGATAGCACTGAGAAAATCCTTGCAGCAATAGAAGAGCTGAGGGGAAAAGTGCCCTCAGATCCTCTGGAAGCTGAGCTACTGAACTTGTCAGGAGTGGTAACTGAACATGTTGGAAAAGCTGACGCTTCTGATGTGGCCAGTGAGTTTCCTGATGAGTTTCTGACTGGAGTGCTGGGGGATGTGTGCGAAAAGAAGGATTGGGTTTGTTTTTTAATTTTAGGGAAAGTTTGAGTACAACAGTGCTGTCATTGAGGTCTTGTATTAAGTTGCATTGTGCTTTATAACCTCAGATTGCAACTAAGTACCACACAGCCACTTGCTTATTCCCCTCACACCTGGTGGAGAAGAGACTTGGGAAAAAAAGTAAACCTTGTGAGTCAAGAACAGTTTAATAACTGAAACAAAATAAAACATAATACTACTAATACTACTAAATACAAATAAAAGAGGGGAGAGAGAGGAATAAAACACAAGAAAACGAAGTGATGCACCATACAGGTGCTCACCACCCACTGACCCATGCCCAGCCTGTTCCTGAGCAGCAGTCGGTGGTTTCCAGCCAGCTTCCCCCAGTTCATATATAAACTGGAGCATGGCATCCTGTGGTGTGGGATACCCCTTTGGACACTTCAGCTCAGCTGTTCCGGACATGCTCCCTCTCAGCTTCTTGTGCACCTGCTCTCTGGCAAAGCGTGGCAAACTGAAAAGCCTATGATTTAGAGTAAGCACTACTGAGCAACAACCTACAGATTATTGTCATAATAATTTATATGTGAAGATCAAAAAGTCCCTTACTTTGTAGTTAAAGTTTCTCAGTGCCCATGTCTCTTTGCTCTGCTTTCATGGCTCTGCCTGCCTAAATCTTCAAGTCTCTTCTGTTATCTTTCCAGGAAAATTTGCCTTCAGTTAGTTGAAACTTTGAAGGTTTTTTCCAAGCTCTTTCAACAGATTTCTGAAAGGTTGTTGACAAATTACATAAACTTACACTTTGTGCCTGGTATATAGGAGGCCAGTGGAGCTGCCTCAGGAGGTTTATTGTATTCCAATCTATTGTCATTCTCCTACTAAAACTGCACATTTTTGGTAGCACTGCAGGATTGTCATTTTCAGTTCCTTGCTCTCCTTGTGAAGTACAGCTAGCTAAATGAGCAGATGTGTGGGATCAGAGCTTGCTCGCTTGTGGAGGACTGAATTTGGAGAAATCAGTGTTTGCCAGAAGTTGTAGAGAGGTCAAGGTTTGTTTCTCCCTGCCTGCATGCCTTATTTGAGAAATAGATCCTACAAAAGCAGACTTGAAAGTCTGTTCTGTTGTGACAGGATCAGGTAGGAAAATAGATAGTTAATTGTCAAGCTTTTTTGAGTTCTGGGATTAGTTGATACGATCCAGCTTCACCAGTTTGATTTTCTATATATGTGCTTTGCTGACTCACCTTGATGGAGAAGAACAGTGGGCTAGTAAGTGTCTTTTATGTTTTAAGGAAATCAGATGGGAGAAGTAAATCTGAGATCCCAAGAACAAGAAAATGTAGGATGGTAATGAGCAGAACAATCAGTTTTAGCACAACTCAGCTTCTAAAGTTATAGATCTGCACCATTTGGCTAATCCATGTGTTGGTTAAAATAATGAGGTTTTTTCCTTTTTTTTTTTTTAAACAGGTGTGATAGTTGAGTCAAATCTACTCAACTCAGAAGCCGAGTCACGGACAAGTTTGCCTGATGTTCCATATGAGCCAGACCTTGATATTGAAATAGATTTTCCAAGAGGTAATTCTTGTGTGATTTTAATAAATACTGTTACTCTGCGGACAGCCATTGTACCTTGTTTAATCATCCTTTCAGAGGAGCTTTATTTGATTGCAGGATCCACTTGACTGACTGTTAGCTAAAACTTTGCCATGCCTTTGTAAGATGGGGGACTTCTGAATTAGTTCTTCCATCTTTCTAAATGCAGTATTTGAAACAGTGCAAAGAAAAGGGAAGTTAACCTTTCACAAAGAACGTTTGGTTTGAACATGGATTAGGAAAGTTACTTTGAAGGACTCAAACAGCATATGAAGAATGAACACAATCTTCGATCACCAGGTATTTTCATGGTTTAGAGAAGAAATTACTAAAGGGTCAATTTCCCACTCAAGTTTGCTAGAAAATTTCAAGTTGGCATGCTGCACACCACTTCTGTTACCTTTTAATATCTTGTTAATGTCCATATCTGCATTTGAAACAGTAGCATTATTTGAATTAGCAGGAAAAAAATCCCTACTTCGAGACCTTTCTTGAAAGAAACTCTTGATGCTCTACAGTACAATTTCTACCACTCTACAGAATGCAGGGAACAGTGTCTGTTTCCTTACACCGTACCCTCGTCAATCCAAGATCTAAGAAAGCTTCTGGCTGTAGTTACTGTCCCTCTTGACATAGCTTCTCTTGGACACACCACTCTCATACCTCACCTGGGTAGGCTCCTTTCGTGCTGTGTTGTAGGTATCTGCAGTAGATGCCCAGACTGGGTTTCTCAGTTTACTCTATTCCTAAGTTAAAGAGAAAGCTTGGGGGTTAGTTTGACCTTAATCTTGTGAAGTTTACTAGTCAGATGCATACTAGGTTTTTAACTCACTTTTTAAGTGGGGCTGGGTACATGAGAAAGAAAAACCACAGAAGAAAAGAAATAAGCAAATTGGAGTAGTAAGTAGCAGCAGTCTGTAAGAGGCCTTGATTACACTAAAATGCTTCTGAGATAAGATTCTTTGTTGTATCAGGAGAAGGGCTGCTTTTGAGTCTGGGGCAGAGTTCTGAAATCTCTGCATGTAAGCGCTATTTCATCTGCACCAGTTGGAAAGCTGTCATGAGAAATAAGGTGGTGAAATCAGATTATCAGAAGAGCATTCAATTTTGAGTAAAAACGTTGTTTGATGGCTAAATGAGGGATGAACCATCTTCAATAAAGTAAATAAAAGTGGGACTTGAAACATTAAATTCATTCATATGTTGTCTCATTCCTCAACATTGCCTGAAATAGAGTCCTCAATCCTACCCCTGAAATGTAAAATAAACTATATTTTGATGTATTGCCATACATCTGCTTACCAAACTTCACTGTAATATCCATTGTGAGCTAGACCTCCACCACTTGTATAAACATAGACTAAAACCAGTTTCTCTGAAGGAGCTTGCCTTCTGATTCTTAATGTTTTTAACCAAGGGTAATGTGCTACATGAAATAACAAAACACGAATAGAAATAATCTAAATACATTAACAAAACTGCATGTACTAAGTTAATTTGTATTTTTTCCAGTCATAGCTGCTCATTCTCACTGTACCTTAAAATTCTTGATACCAAAGACAGCCTAGGCAGAAAACATTATGTAAGAGTCTACAGTAAGAAATGCTGCCTTAGCAACTTAAGATAATACTTGAAATGCTGAGCTTTGTGTCCTCTAAAACTGACTTAGAAATAAACTATTTGACAGCTTTGTCTTACTTTGAATGTAAGAATAGGTTTGTTTTGTCTTACCAAAATCCAGTCTTTGGTTATGTTTTATATGTGTGCCTTTGTGGATGTCTTATGTTAAGGCACACCGATATAGTTAATTGTTTTTTTTCAAAGCTGAGTTATTTAAAAGACGTTTAGAAATAAGTTTCTGTTAATGTATTTTCAGCAACTGAGGAGCTTGACACAGAAAATGAGTTTTTGTTACCTCCTGTTTTTGGTGAAGAATATGAGGAACAGCCAAGGCCTCGGTCCAAAAAGAAGGTAATTCTTTCATGCTATTAAAAATATCAAGAAAAACACAAAATTTATGTAGGAAAAAAATCCATGTTTTTAGTTTAGTTTCATACTGATTTACAGCATGTTACTGTCTACTCATACCTAATATCCTATCTTTATGACATAAATTGACACATTTCAAATAATAAAATTATTTCAGTGGTATGTCTGTTGCAGATAACTGCTGGATTTGATAGGAGTGTGATATGTAAATTCCACTCCTATTTTTGCTTCACAGTGGTAGAACTGTTGCTATAATGCTCTAGTGTGTATATAGGTACTGTACTCTTAGCAATGCTTTTCTACCTTCTACTTTGAACAAAGATGTCTTGGTTTAATTTGATAGTAAGATGGAAAAACATTGTCATTACCATGGTTTATAATGGGAGCCATAGCACTTCCTTTATAAAACAGTTCAAAAAATTTTTTTTTATTTGCTTGTATCTTTCTCAGATTTTGTTTTTAGTCAGTCTTAGTTTAGACATTGTATAGAAATTAGCCATAGTCTTTTATTTAGAAGGACACTACCAACAAATAGTTTCCTATGCCTGGCACAAAGCTGAAATGGTTTTGTTCCAATAACTGAGTAGATATTGCAGCTTTAAAAGAATCAGTCAACTTTTAGTAAAGCTTTCTAATAATAAATGGGTCTTTCTAGTAACAAATCTGGAGTCTAAGCTTTCACTGTTATCCACTGGACATTATCCACATATCCACTGCTGGGCATGCTTTAATCTGGGACCAGTGCTGGCCTTTCCACTGGTGGGTTCATTTGAGCCTACAAGTTGAGCCTGTGAGACAGACTTGCAGCATCTTTGGTTCCCTGCGCGTTAACACGATGGAATTCCGCGAATGCACTGAGGTTCGGCGTGCCCTTTGGCCTGCAGCTGGCTGTGCCAGGTTCTGTGTCCCTGCTGATGGGGCTGCCGACGGCGTTAACGTCTGTGTTCCGACGGCAGGGCGTGAAGAGGAAAGCCGTGTCCGAGTACCAGTCGCACGATGACAGCTCCGAGAACTCCGAGTGCAGCTTCCCGTTCAAATACGCCTACGGGGTAAATGCGTGGAAGCACTGGGTAAAGTCTCGCTGTTTAGACGAAGAGCTTCCAGAATTAGAGGAACCGAAATCAAGTAAGTATTTCCAAAAGTCTCGCATCCGGATTCCTACCTGGAAGGGAAAATGGCCGTACTTGTGTGATTCTCAGCTGGAATTTTGGATAGTATTTTTCTCATGTCCCTAATCTTCCCACCATGACTGAGATTATTTTACCACAGAGTTGACAAAGTCTTTTTTTTCTAGTTTTCCCTATTTAATTCAAAATGCTGGGTCTCGCACTTCTCATGAAAGCTAGGACAGCACCTTCTTGGCTATTCTGATTTTCTGTGACCATTTTGATTTTTTGTTTGCATCCTATTTTTCCTCATATTCTAACTCACCTCAGAGTTCACACCATTTCTGGGCTTCTAAATGGCAAGGGAGGGACATCCTCCTGCTCTTTGTCCTGTAAGGAGATCTTCATCTGAGGCTGGCATTACCTGGCTCTGGAGCTCTGGCACAAGGTGGCCTTCAATCCCCTGGGGCTGTGCTGCTCTTTCTGCAGCGCTCCTCTCTGTATACATTTGTTCTGTGAGGGAGAAGGGGAATCGCTGCTACTCCTGCTGTTCTTCAGCTCCCACACGCATCTCAGCACCCTTGTGTTACGCTCTTGGATCTTTGGGAACTGCCGTTTCCCCTAAAGGTGCCCCTCTACACCGCTGGCGTCACTTCAGCATCTTGGTTTGCTTCTGTGTCATCCTGCGCTGTGCATGGCAGTACATTTGTTAGCAGGTGTTACTGCATTTGGGTAACTAGACTTTACTCTGGGAGCCTTAATTGTTTCAGTACAGACCTAACATTTTAACTGCTTAGTACATTTTAGTCTCATTCATTGGTTAATGGAGAGGACATCAAGCCAGTTTTCCAGTTCCCAGTCAAAAAATACCCCATCCCACCTTCACTGTATGACAATTCTGTTGTATAATGTAGCATTTCTTCTCTATTTTACAGTAAAGTCTGTGAAATTAAAGGAAGATCTATTATCACATACTTCAGCTGAGTTAAACTATGGGTTGACACATTTTGTCAATGAAATTCGAAGGCCTAATGGAGAGAACTATGCACCTGACAGCATCTATTATCTGTGTCTTGGAATTCAGGAGGTTAGTAGAGGCTGTAGAGATGGGAAATGGAGCTGCTGATTTGACTGTAACCCATTTCAGTAGAAGAGTAGAGATAACATGGATTTACTGGCTAGGAGCTACTCTTAATATATGGCTGTGATCAGGCTGCTGTGTAATCACATTGTAGAAAGCTGTCTGTGTAGGAAATGAGTTTGCAGACCCATCCTGAAAACTCAAACACAAATTGGTATATTGTAATAATTTTAAGCTTCTTGCTGGGTTAAAGCAAGTAATTAACCCAGTCAAAAATTACATAGTCTTTTCAAATGCTGTGCTTCATTTTGTTTGCTAAAGACGTCCAATGTAAAAACAGAATGAAATAAGGCATGATCTCTAAGCATTTTACTAATTCGGTTACTTAGCATATAGAGGAAACAACCTGAATTAAGTGTCTTTTGGGGAGGGTCTAATTTACTGAGTATTGCCAGAGTGTGGAAACTCTGCTATATTGACTGTCTCACGCACTGTAAGATAGGAAGGAGTCGGGTTAGATGTATGTGAAGGCAATAACCTATCACTAGATAATTAGAGAAGCTGTTCCACAGCTTATCTTTTAAACAGGGAGGGCTGTCTTAATTTTTACTATGTAAGGCAAAATGTAGATAAAATAAGCAGTGTTCAGAGCTGAGAGCACAGAAAATTTCATTCAAGTTAAAAGGCAATAAAAGATGTGTATGATGTGGAAAGCAAGCTGCTCACAGGTTTGCAGTCCTGCTTAAACTGTTCCATACTTGAGACAGAGGACTTGAATCAAGAACAAATTTTTTAATTTATATATTTTAAAAATAAATAGTAAAATAGTAATTTTCCTGTGTTGCAAGTATGCAAAATTAAAGAGTTAGTTGCTACCTTTGCCTCATGGTTGAAGTTTGGGAAGCGAACATTGATTTTAGTCAATGGCTTTTTAGTCAATATTGCTACAAGGCGTGTTTCAAATTCAGCTAGCTTTCTGCTTCTGCACTTGCATGATACACTGTCTCTCTGTACCTTTCTGTTGAATTGAAAATACTCGTGTTAAGCAGATAAACAATACACAGAGGAAAGTACGTGTTTATAAAATGGAACTCAGATAATATTTTTTTTATCTTTCTCTTTGTACCATTGACGTTGTGTATTTTGTCAGTCACGAAAGCTAGTTATGTATAAAATGTTGCCTTTTTTCAGCTCTTCAGAACCATAATTTGTGTGGCAAACACAATTATCATGAGCCCTAATACACATACACAGTACTGGAACATTAGTGGAGCAACATGTGGTCATTTTACTGTGATTTTACTGCTTATACTTAGTGTCTAGTATTTAATTCAGGCGATGTTAACAGCCCCGATTTGTTGGCCAAATTGTGCCACTGCTGGTGAGACTGGTAGGAAGATGTGCCCTGTTCTGATGAGTTTCACAAAGGCAGACAGCCAGTGAGGGACAGAAACATGAGCTGTGAAGGGCTGCAGCCATCATCTGTGTGCGTTACCTCTCTGAAGAAACGTGCTTAAGCAAGCTAGTGGTTCACTAAATGCAATGTAGTTGTCACGATGAACAATAAAAGTCCATTGCCTTCTAGAATTTGCTTAGTCCTTTCCATCTGACAACCCCGACGTGGGTACCCTGAGAGAGAATAAATTGTCTGCTATTGCATAAAAGATACTGGCTTTGAACTCAGAAAGGGCTCAGAGGAGATTAAATGATGCCATTTAAGGATACAGTTGGGCCAAAGATCAATAATATTTTGCTAACTTAGAGTAAGTTTGTCTTCAAAAGAAAAGAATGTAGGAACCATAGGCTAGTAAAAAAGTACTTTCCCCTTTCACCAGCATTACTGCACTCGTTGTGGCTAAATACGCTCTCAGTTTGGAGCTTTTCCCCATGGATATGATGTGGTTTGAGCCCAGGAATCTCCAAGTCCTAAGCTGGTTGTTTTCTTGGGTTTTTTTAGATTTTGTAAAATAAGTTTTTCCTAAAGGAAGCACTGTAAAATCTGTTCAAGGAAACTGGTCCCTGAGTCAGATGGTGCAGTTGCTCAGTTCAGGTTCATTTGCATCTGAAATCGTTCTGCTTTCAGACAGAAGTGGTTCAGTAATGGTTTTGATAACTCTGAAGGAGTGATCCTGAAAAACATCACACTTAGAAGTAAAGGCTGCTGCATGGTCAGGCAGGCATCTATTGGAGAGGGTTCATCTAGAGGAATGTGTTAGCCTGCTGTGCTCCTTTGTTGCATCATGGCCTTTATTCTTTGTCCCTAATTGGGGTTATTGGGATTTGGGGTTTGTTTTTTTCCTTGTTTTTTGTGTGTCTGGTAATGGAGTTGTTTGGGCAAAATTCAGGCTGATAGAGTTTGGCAGATGTTTGTCTGAAGGTCAGACAAACAGACAAACAGCCTGTTCTCCTCTGCTGTGGGATTCAGAGGCATGTCCAGTTCCTTCCCGTGCGCTGTGGTTACGGTAGAGCTCATCTCAGGTGGGAATGACTTATGCTGGTCCTGCCCCCGTGGGGTTTGTAGAGCAGCAGATTATTGTGGTTTCGGAATGAAGGTTTGCAGGTCTGGGTGATAGGCTGGAGTGTGCCCTGCTACACAGCGTTGTCTTTCCGTAGACTCTGCGGTGCTAGTGGTCCAGGGGGCTTCAGACTTCTACTGGGGATGCCAGGGTTTAGTCAACACTCCTTGTGAACCAGGAAGCAGAATTGTTTGTAGATGAGTTCTCACAGGCCTGCACATGAACTGGTTTTGAACTGGTTTTCAGTCTTACTTCATTTTCACTGCCAAGCATTCAGTGTGAGTGTTGAATGTGAACTGGAGAAAAAGAAAAATGCATGGAGAAAAAACATGCCGGGGAACAGAGGGGCGAACACCATGAAGCTTATAGTAAGCTGTATTATCTGGCTTAGAATTGCTTTAAAAAATCAAAACTGGTGTATGTGGAAACAAGCACATTTGGGGGTATATTGTGCTTTGAGGAATTAGTTAAAGGTATCATGTAAAATAGTTATCTAAATGAAAATGTTGAAAACCTGTAGGAATTGTATTTTTTCATTTTTCCTTATTATATAAGTAAGAGCAAAGATAAGGAAGCCAAGATACACTGAACCATGATCACCTATTATAAATGAGTGTTGTGTTTAATGTGATTTCAGGTCTGGGTACAGAAATAGATGCCATTTCCAGAAGCAAATGCGTTTTTTGTCTGTCAGTTTTATTGTATTCACTAACAACAGGCATGTTCATGCAAAGATAACGCTGAAGTGGAAAATTTAAGAAGCCAATCCTCCCTTTCTTAGAAATGTCTCCAGAGAGGATAACGTTAAATAGTAGTTCTCAGCCATTAATTCTTGGTAAAGGTTCAAAAGAATTTGTCTGTGAGGTCAAGAGGGGTAAGATAATTAGATTGCAGAATGGGCTGGCACTTTGCACCATCCTATCATCTTTCTTGCACTGCTGTATATTATTACCACAAATATATGGGGTGGTTTTTTTCCTCCCACTTTTGTGTTGAAGATGCTTTTGTCACTGTCTGGAGTTCACATTTTAAGTGGTAGTGTTGAAGATGCTTTTGTCACTGTCTGGAGTTCACATTTTAAGTGGTAGACTCTTGCTAAGTGTGGGTTGGTTTTGGTTTTGGTTTTTTTTGAAGGCCTAGGTGGAGGAAAAGATAAATTAGTTGTTTGTGGTTTGGGGTTTCTTTAATGACTCCCCATTCACTGATACAATGTTGCACACAGGAAATCTTAGAGAAAAATGTTAGTGGTAATTAAGCTATGATTCATATCCAGTTAGAAATTTACAGCATAGAGTTGTATTGGAAGTAACTATTACCAGTTAAATATTGGACAAGTGGCGTAGCTTTATTTTTAGATACTGTTTTTCAGTACAATGCTTGCACAGTTATAAGAAAAAGAACCCTGTAGCACAGGAGTTGTTCTAATCTGGAATTCTAAATACTGTGTCTCTCTCTTTTCTGTAGTATTTATATAGAAGTAATCGAAAAGACAACATATTTATTGATCCAATCTACCAGACATTTGAACAGGAGTTAAATAAAATCCTTCGAAGTTGGCAGCCGAGCATACTTCCAGATGGTAATTTTCTTTTTGGTCATGTATGTTTTTCATCTCTTAATAAATATGTGTTCTTAAGTACATATATATATATATCTATATCTATAATGCATTGCAGTAGTAGTTGATGAAGAATTATAGAGATGTCTTCTAAGATTTAATTCAAAACTGTACCTGTTTTTCATTGTCTTGTTTCTGAGTAATCTGTGCTACAAGAGTTGTTTCTGCCACTGACTGTTAAAATTGACTATCCGTTTTTAGGAGAGCAAGTTAAAATAAGCTCTTTGACCTGTAGGTTTTACCTTAGCTGCACTTACTTTTTGCCCATTTTTTTTCCCAGATGGAAGCAGGCAGGCAGGCACTGGACTATATGTGGGTAGGGCTAACAAGTGATGCATTTTAGTATTTCTCAGCTGGATTAGGAGGACTCTTTGCTGGGAGTCTTCTGCTCAGAAGGATCATCAGTTCATGGAGAAAGCAAATTTTTCCCAGAAGACCAATGTTGGTGCTGAACTGCAGAATCAGTTACTCCATCTTTCTCACAATCCTCTCTTGAGTGAGGGCTTGTCCTTGCAGACCCTTTGCTTTCTTTTCTCAATATTGGCTTCTCTCAGTACAGCCCAGAGAGCCTCTGTGTTAGGACCTTCCTGTATCCTGTTACGGTCCAGGAGTGCTTTCCAAGTGAGATATCCATTAATAATAAGAAAGAAGAAGGAACAATGTTTGGAGGCCTTAACCTGAGCAGAATAAAATGAACTCAAAGATATACTTTTTATGATGGAATTAAGATTACTCCCTTGAATATTCATTTCTATGAAATAGCACGAGAGAGCTGCACGTCAGCAATGCTGCTGTAACTAAACAGAAACGTGTCCTCTGTGAAACTGTCTGTACTGATATTTCGCATTGACTGTCTCAGTGAGTGTCTGTGTCTTTAACAAATGGGTTTGGGGAGTGTGGACATATAATTAAATAAGTTTATCAGAAGCTTCTGTCATGTGAATTTTGTTACATTTCACGTTAAAAAAACTTGATTTTTTTGCACCTTGACAGTTCATGGGCTAATCTGCTGTATTTTCTCTAATATTCTTTTTTTTCAAGGATCAATATTCTCTCGAGTTGAAGAAGATTACCTTTGGAGGATTAAACAGCTAGGATCGCATTCACCTGTTGCTCTTTTGAATACTCTGTTCTACTTTAACACTAAATATTTTGGCCTGAAAACAGTGGAGCAGCACTTAAGACTTTCTTTTGGCACTGTTTTTAGACAGTGGAAGAAAAATCCTCTAACAATGGAAAGCAAAGCTTGTCTTCGATATCAAGTGTCTTCCCTGTGCAGAGCTGATAATGAAGGTACTATGGCAGTTCAAAATTAGTATTGCAGGAGCATCCACATGGCACTGATGAGGGACATCTGGGCACTGGGCCAGGAGCCAGAGCTCTGCATGAAGTTTAGCAGCTCTCAGCTCCCAGATCTCTAACTGGAGCGTGTGGTCCATGGGGACTGCAGGGTCTCTGCGTTAATTTGTGCCCACTGGTCTCCATGTGTGACTTTGCTGTGGCTGTGGGTGGCATTTCCAGTCTGCAGATTTGCACAGTTGTGGTGACCACCTTCTGGTACTTGGGGGGCTGCTTATGGGGAGATTTACTGAAAAATGTGAAATAACTTCAAGTTATAGCTTAGATGTTGTTGATTTTCTTCTTAAAGATAAAATTGCTCCTGGAAAAAGGAAACATGAAGATGATGTGCCAGTATTTGAACAAATTGAAAACACATCTGATCCAGCTAGATGCCCTGTGAAAATGTTTGAGTGCTATTTGTCTAAAAGGTAAGTATGATACAGGGTAATACAGACAGGGTTTAGAGTAAACCAGGTACAGAAAAGGAACTGTTTTGATGCAACATGAAATGTGCTTAAGCAAAGGGAACGGATTGAGATCTTCTGAAAAATACCTAAATGAAAGTATTGAAATCTCCACTTCTGTATCTGGACAAGATGCGCAGAAAATGTGGGAGCAGTGGAGTACTTCAGTGTTAATTGTCAAGGGCTCCATCTGGGAATGACAATACATTTCAATTTTCTTACCTGGGAATACCAGGTATCTCTGCAGAGAATTGCCAGCAAGGGATCTGGTAGGTTTTGCTACTGAGGGTATTGTTTGTGAGGTCCCCATCTCTTCAGTAAGAATTGGATTAAGACAGTGGATTTGCTTCATTACAAGTTATCAGGCATCTGAAATGTAGATGCTTTTGAGGTACCTAGTGTGGAAGCACGTTTAAAACATTTTGTAGTAGAAAAACTACTACTGGCAGTAACCCAAGTATTTAGAAATAGCTTGTTTCCTTCCAGTCTCCCCAGTTAATTGTGCAGGAAGGAAGCAGAAATTAGTACATTAAAAAAAAAAGCTTAGGCAATTCTTAAAAAAATTAATTTTGTAGCTAAGTGTTTTGGAAGCTTGAAAATGAGATTTCTTGGAAAGTACTTTTCCTTAATTATAACAGCCATTCAAGTGACTGATTTTAATGCAGATTTTATGTAACTCTAAGGGAAATGTGGGAAAGTGATACCAAAGAAATAAAATAATCTTGTATATACAACACAATAAATTAAGTATGAGACTCAACGTGTGTTAGGAAACAGCATCGTAGTCTTAAAGGTGAAGAAAGAGCTCACACACAGCATCAGCAGAAGTACTAGCATGTGATGTTACAGAGAGAAACAAGTAGAGAGTAGTTTGTGCTCTGTTCACGCAACCGTCTTTTTCATATACTCAGTTCATTCTGATTGTTGCAGGGGGATTTTGCCTTCACTCTCTCTACTTCCATGATTTGGAGAGGATTTGTTATTAAAAAGTTGAAGTTGGATTTTTGGACTGAGTTACACAGTCACTGGGGGAGAGACCACATAATTTTTTTTTTCTTTAGGAAGAACATCTGAACTTTGGGGAAAAGAATACTCTTAAACCCATTTGGAACATCATTTATGATGTGGTTTCAAGCCACGCTGTCTTGCAGATGTTGGTCACCATTGTTAATTAAAGCAGCAGACTGCTTCTCCTGGTTCTGCTTCTAATTCTGTTGAAATAATTTTAATGAATACTTAGCACTGTAAATTTTTATTGTAAAATTTTAGGTAATGCCAGCTATTTGAAATATACTTGGCAACTAGTG
Source organism: Gymnorhina tibicen (assembly GCA_013399875.1). Taxonomy (NCBI): domain Eukaryota; kingdom Metazoa; phylum Chordata; class Aves; order Passeriformes; family Artamidae; genus Gymnorhina; species Gymnorhina tibicen. The sequence goes on along the minus strand of VXAZ01008674.1, from coordinate 183,113 downwards.
GACAGCTGCAGCTGAGATTTCAGGATGCTTTCATTCATAGCTATGAAATGCTGTATTATTGTCTCATTGTAGTCTCAAATGGCACAAGGGGGGTTTAGGTTGGACATTGGGAAGAATTTCTGCACAGAAAGGGTGATTAAACATTGAAACGGGCTGCCCTTGGAGGTAGTGGAGTCACCATCCCTGGAAGTGTTTAAGGAAAGAGTGGACGTGGCACTCCATGCCATGGTCTGATTGATGTGTTGGTGTTGGGCCACAGGTTGGACTTGATGATCCCAGAGATCTTTTCCAGCCTAATTGATTCTGTGATTCTATGATTGCTTGTTCCTATAAAAATACTGTTGTTTCAAGGAAGTAGGGAGGAGTTTAAAATATTTAAATTATTAGAATATTTTAAACAACCGTATTTTACTTCTTATCTCACTCTTAATCTGATTTATGTGAGAGCAGAACAAGTCAACAATCACCACAGCAGGTGAAGAGCAACACCTGAAATCTTATCAGGCAGGTTGGGAAGGTGAGCTGGTAAAAGTCCTTCTTTTTACTGAAGAAACATGAAATAGAGTTGACTCCTGAAGTCTGCAGTATTTGTGAAGGAGGGAGCTTGAGTGAGCACTTGCACATCCAGAATTGAAAATTCTTTTCTGGTACTTGCCTAACTGGATAAACTGCTAGAATTTCCTTGAAGAAGTCTTCTCTAGAGGATGTTTCGGAGCTGGATCAAACTCCATAGTATAGCGGTAAGGAATTAAGGGATTAAGATTTATACAACCAACCTTTTAAAACAGGAGGAGGAGGGATTTTAGATGCTTACATTTCTGTGCATCTCAGAACTACCATCCTTGACTTTTCAAGGGAACCCCAGGCTCTACATTCAGAGGTAGCTGCGTCAGCCAGGGATTGTGTGAGCAATTACTGATGTCGGTGTTGGGCCTCTTTGCAAATCATGGAAAGTACTTTCTGGTTTAGCAAGTTCTGGATCCACAGGTTATTGAAGAATGCGTGGTCTCTTGTATGGTTGCTGAGTCCCAGGCATCTGGTGTTGCCTTTCCCTGGGCTTAGAATTAAAAGCCAAACACGGTTAGAGGGGAAAAAAGGGTTTTACCTCTGTATTTATTTTAGGATCCTTTGGTGCATCACATCCAGGTAGAAAGCACCCCTGAATGCACACCAAAAATGCACACCCGAAAGTGCCCACCAGGATGCCCACCCCAAATGCACACACACGGTGATTCACATATACAGTTACAGACCTTGCAAATTATCAGATCTATCAAAGATTCCCAGTGAGAGGCTCAAGAGAAGCCCCCGTCCTGAGGAACCTTCCCCCTGGGGGGCCTATCTTGGTTTACAGAATGAGTTCTGGAGAGGACCTTGGTGTCTGGTGCTTTCTGACCCAACTGCGAGGCTTCCAAGATGTTTGGTCTCTTGGCTTAATGGAACTTTGGGTCTAAGCAAGTTATCAGACTTAGGGAATGACAAGTATGTGGGCTAAAAGCACTAAGGATACATAAAACTGTATAAAAGGGTATATAAGAGGGGTATGTGAAAAAGCAAAAAATCATCATGGCATCACTGGGACTCTGAGGATGTGGGACTGGCTGAGCTTGGGCCAGGAACCTGGCGTGGTTCCTTCTATCAACAATACCACATTTCTCCACATTATTCTTTTTGGGTTGGTTGGTTTTTGGGTTTTTTTGTAACTTGCCTGGGACCAGTTAGAGTTTTGTTAGTGCAGGATTTTGGAACTGCTAACGCACTGTCTTGTCCTGTGAGGCTGTGTTTCTAACTCCCTGTGTTTTCCTCCTTGTAGCCCACAGAATCTGAATCAGAGGACAGACATGTTCTATCTGCAGCCAGAGTGCTCCGTGTCTGCAGAGAGCCCCATCTGGTACACTGCCACTTCACTGGACCGCAACACTTTGGAAAATATGCTCGTACGGGTTCTTTTAGTAAAAGATATTTATGATAAAGACAATTATGAACTGGATGAAGACATAGATTAAGACAAACTTCCAAAAACTGTCAAGAAAACAAACAGCATTAGATATAGTCATGCTGCTAGACCTTTACTATGGAAAACATTTCAAGTTTACCCTTTGTTTTATGAGTTTTGTAGCAGTGTGTACCCTCACCCGGGTATTACCATGTAAATAGTTTGTGAGTGAAAGTCTCCATTATTCTGCGTAGTGGTTTTAGGATACATAACAAACACATTTCAGATTCTTTTTTTATTATTTATTTGATTAGGTATGTTTGTAACTTTTTACATTGCAAAATAGGATTGAGAATGTGCCATGTGTAATTTTTTTTCCCCTTGTAGTAAGATACATCCATGTTGCACAACTCTGCTGTTGGAAGCTCCCTTGGAGGAGGCTCTTTTAATGGCTTCTTAAACCTGATGGTTGTGTATGGGTAGCACTACTAAAGTTTAGAACTTGCTGTGTCTTTCAGAATTTTTAAATGAATTGTAAACTAATAGGTTTTTTACTTTTTAGTTACTGAAGCCTTATAAGGTTATGTAGACAGATTCCATCTTATGTACCAAAAATAGACAAAAGAGAATGCTGTCAATATTGGTGTACTGTAATGTGAATCTATTCTGGTGAAAACATTTTTTGTTGCCCTTATTAAAACCTTAGTGTCCTTTCGGTATTTGTGACTCTCTCTCAATTGCCCCCACAAATAAAATATATATGTAAAAAGAAATGAATATAAGCTTAGAGCATGTGGTCATCACGACATGTATTTTGTAAAAAAGAAAACTAAAACCAAAAGCCCCTCAGAAAAAAAAAAAAAAAGAAAAAGAAAAAGGAAAAAAGAAGAGATGTCTGATGACGATGCTGTATAATCCTTTTCTCGTCTTTACTTTTCCAATCATAAATGCCAGTACCTCATATTAATGTAAATTTGTCCTTTGTAGCCTTATAGAAAGGGGTTCTATGCCATATTACACGAAGTAATATGGTATGGTAAATTTTTAACTTCTGTTTTCCCTTGCATTGCTGTATTTAAATACAGTCAATACTTGACTATGGGTGGGAAAATTCTTTTAACTAATGCCTCCGTTCAAAAGCCATATGAGATGTGAAGTTGCAACAAGTCGAAAGATAATTTTTCTTGAAGAAAAATCCTTTCATTTGCTCTATATCCTTTCCTTGTGCTTACTTTACTTAAGTCGTCTGATTTCCAGATACATGTTTAAATGCTCAAGTTTTGTTACTTGCTCTTATTTAACTGATGCAAACAATATGGTGGTTCAAGCAATGGTTTTGCTATTGTACTGACAAAAATGTAGTAGAATATTCTACTATGAAGTACTCATAAGCTTGAGTCTCTCCTAAATGGCATTAATTATCTGCTGAGAGGAATCATCGACTAAAAGAGAAACTTTGTATATATATTACCACCTGAGGATTTATTTCTTGCAAGGGCTGCATGGCTTTTTCATTTTCCGTAGCTTAAAAGAATGCACATAAGGATGCATCTTTCTATATAGATAAATAAAGCTTCAGTTGCTTTGTTTTGTTAAACAAGTTTATTTAAATTTCTGCTATTCTGGTGTGTCTGTGAGTATGTATTAATTTTAGATATACCACTATTTCAAATGGAGATGGAAATGTACATGTTTAATTTTTCATTTCTTTCTGGTGGCATTACCCTTCCTGTGAAATCAAGAAATACAACACAGCACCAGTGAGTAGATCACCAACAGCTGCAATTGCACTTTTCCCTTTGTGAGTGAATACATAAGAACTTAGTTCATTAACATTTCTTTGTTTCAAACAGCAGCCATAGAATGTGCCCATGATACATAAAAGGGATGAAATCAGAAATTGTAGTCATTGTTTTGTTCTGGTCTCTCCAGCTTTTTTAACATCTGACTTGACCATAAGTTAAATATACATATGGGAATCATTACTAATTGCCTGTGTAAAATGAAATTTTAAATATTTCATTTAAACATAACTTTACGTGTTTTGATAGTTGGCAGTAAGGATCACTTGCACCCCCTTCTTTATAGTTCTTTATAGTCAGTTTGGGTACTTCAGCAGAGGCTTCAATTGCTCCCTGATTACAACAGTGTTTAATCCCAAACACTTTTGTGAAACTGCAAACTTTTAATGTGAAGCTGAAAGTTAAGTATATGTGTTGAGTGTTTTGTCTTAAGCAAGAGTTTTAAATTCTTGTTCTCAAGAAAGATTAAAGCTATTTCTTAAATAGTAAGGTCAGTCTTTAGTATGACATGTTGAACAATGAACAATCTATAGGCATTTTCAGCATCAGGAGGAAATAATTAATGCTTCCTAAATTTTATCAGAAACCACATTATTGTCATAAATTCTTTCCGTTTTCTACCCAGATTCATCTGCCATCAGTAAAAATATTCGAGTTGGGTTTTGAAATAGGCATTTTTATATATAGATCCATGTTGGGAATATAAAGACGGTTGTCAAGAAAATAACTTTTATTCCAGAAGATGGAGCTATTCCATCATCAGCAATAATGTTTTTCAAGTGGTTCATGTGTTCAGATTGAACGTTGTAAACTGCAGAGATATTGCAGTCAAGTCTGCATCATGGTTCGATGTATGCATTTTATTCCTAGATTTGAATGGTGATGCGAAATGCAATAAAATACCTTAGTTCTGAAAAAATAAAGACATGCAATTTTATAATAATTAGGAGTTCAGGGCAAATCCTTTTTTTTTTTTTTTTATTTCTTCGTCAGAACTGTCAGCAGCTGGACTAGAATAAGGTTGATGTCAAGGAATTACATGCGCGCTGCTGTGCAGGACAAAATACGATGCCCTGCTTTACACAGGCACACAGCCTTCAGGTGGTGATGTGTCTGAGAAACCTGCCCGCACTTTGCTCCTTAAGAGGGTATGAAGTGGCACCCTGGCTGTTGTGGCCATCCCTGTGAGCTCTGGCAGAGCTCACCTGAGAAATGCAATGTGGGGACTACACCACTCTGTCCACACACAGCCCTGCACTCCAGTCTTGGCAGGGTTTTCCTGACTTCTTCAGTCATGCCAGCACGTGCTCTGCATCTCCATGCTGTCGGATCAGGCTTTGAACAATTCCCAGCTGAAGTAGTAGCCTAAAGACACTAAGAAAGTTAGACAGCAGCACTAAGAAAATTACACAGAAAATACAGTTCAGTGTGAGAAACAGTGAAAAATTCATGCAGTGTTCAGAAAATAAATTTACTTTGTTAGTCATCTTTTTTATCTGTGACTGTGTTCAGTCAATGAGAATAATGCAGTTTTTTTGTAATTAGGGAACTAAGCATAAATTACAACAGTTGATTTTTACTGAACAAAAGGTTGTGGTTGTGACAATTTCACTGTGTATAATATTACTTACCTTTAAAGTACTCCCAGTGGGACTCTGTCATGCAGCAAGATTTGTTTTCTTAGTATCTATGACTCTGTCCCATGAGAGGCTGTATAAATAGGTGGGGAAAACAGGAGAGGTGGTCCATAAACCTTGCAGTTCCACAAGGAGGTGGTGTGTGAGATAGAAGAGAAAAAGGCATGAATGGTGGTAGGAACTCATCCCATGCCCATTTTTGCTGACCTTTTTTATTATATAGGGGGGGGTGTTCTGTTACACTTTCACATTTTTGTCTGTTACTCTTAGGAACAGCAGTTAAATATTTTAATTTCCATTTTTTAAGCATCCACTCTTCAGTTTGTTGCACTCATGATGTTCATTATGTAATACATGTTATGTGCAGGACTAAGTATGTTGCAGAGTAAGTGGAGTGGGAGAGTAAGTTACTGAGATGTAAGAGAGTGGTTGGTCATCATAGGTGAAATGAGTCTCTGGATTATAACACCAAAGGTTAATGATGTTTTGGAAGCACTGGAAGTTTGAGCTACCCTTTGTTTAGGGTTAGAACTAAACCATAAGGTTTTTGTGTCTCGTGAGGGTTGTGAGTGTGGCCTGCTGTCCCCAGGGGCTTGGTTATGTGTGGCAATTTCCCATTTCCCAAGTGAGAAATAAATCTTTCCTCTGACAGCTTTGAATTTGGAGCGTTGAAACCCAAAAGCCTCAGCACCCGAGGCACGGCGCTTGGGACCAGCACGGGATGGGGCACGTGCTTTGAAACCCGGGCTGGTGTTTCCGTCTGTGGCACTGATGAGCCTCTCCTGGGGGCACCGAGTGACGTGGGGATCAGTGCCTGCTCGTCACGCTGCTCCGGCTGGAGCTGGCAGCCCCTGGCAAGCCCCTGGGCCTTGGGAGCGCCCCAGCTCTCCGTGGGCACTGGTGGGCAGCGCTCCCCCTCCCCTGCTCGCGGGCATAGCGCCTGCACCACGCCTGGGGGGTCTGTCCTGCTCTTCGCTTTGCTCTCGGGGACCTCCCAGTCACTTCAGAGTTCCTTGCTGTCGGTTTATGACGGAAAGTGTGTGACTAGCCTCAGCACTCCCCAGCCCCGTTCTCCGCTCAGTTCTCCCGGGCAAAATACCGAAAAGGATTTGAGTGGGATACTAGTTGTAGTGAAGTGCGTTGGGATGCAGGGGGAGATGTATGTGATGATCACTAGGCAGGCGAGTGGGCAAGAGGAGCAAATGCACAGGGAAACAGGACAGAAAAGGTTGACTGTGTCCACTTTGAACAACTACCAGAGTTTAAAAGTTGCAGGTTCAATATGTACTTTCTGATGAGGCCTTATGAGCTTCCGACATCTTCTGTTTCAACTTCCCACATAGCCTGGCTCAAAGCTTTTCATCCAGCAATTGCAGTATGCATGGTGGGTGTGGAAAAGAGGTATGTATTTAAAATGGTTTAGTCTGGCTAGTTTTATTTTCAGAGAATTGGTGTGTTGGTATTTCCAAATACATATATCTAGAAAATTGGTTCCTCACCCAAGAACTGGTTATCTTTATGGAATAAAGCTGCTATACAGCAGTCATGCATGGCACATTTGCAAGTGCATAATTTGAGTAGGGAAGGATGCAGTTAACCCTCTGTGTATTGTGTCCCAGGTACCGGTGAGGTATTGCAGCACTTCTGCTGATTGTTTCACGAAATGTTTTTCTGTCTCCAGTGTGCTTCCCCCCCCGCCATTTATTTGTGGTTGGTTTTGTTTTGGTTTGATTTGGTTTTTTTGGTGTGTGATATGAAAGAAGAAAATCTCTGAAGATAACAGAGTTCTTGGAAAAATCCTTCAAGGACACCATCAGCTGTTGCTCTGTTGCTGGCAGGAGGATATGAGAGGTGGCTACTGGCAAGGAGCCATAGAGTAGCCCTCTTGTTTGTTGTAGCTATACAACATAGGAAAACATATTGTTTGTTGTAGCTATACAACAGGAAAAGCTATGACATGAGTGCTCAGACTCCGCAGCTCCCCTCATGAAGCATGGTTTTACCCAGGCAAACCAGTGTCAGTGCCAGTCCTGTAAACACTTCTGAGCAGAGCATTTCCTGCAGGTGTTCACAAAAAAAATAGAAAAAGAAAATGAGAAGATCAAGCTCGACTTTCATTTCTTACTCAACTACTTTTTCAAATTCCAGGAATGTGAGTATGAATGAGACGTGAACATGATCTGAGTTTTGCTTTCTCTGAAATGTGGCATTTCCCAGAGAGGTGGCGTGTGGCACTTGGTGAGGGTCATTCCTGGCTGCCACCCTGCCTTGGGACAGGGGACAATGTCAAGGCAGCAGCAAAGCTGCTGCTTTCCTTCCTGACGTGAGAGCTGAAAGCTTCCTAGAATTGTTCCCCAGGTTTAAATCTTTCCTGTATATTACCTGCCTTGGCCCAAGTTAGTGAGAGTTTGACAGCAGTGCAGATACTGAAAACGTGTGTCCCCCTGTCACAGGTGCCTACAGCTGTGCGGGAGGTGAAAGCTTTGGAAGGCAAAGCCCATGGATGCCAAGCAGGAGAGACAGTAGTTTGGACTTGAGAGGTCTGGAAAGAAAAAAACCTAACATTAAACCAGCTCCTTCTTTGAGTTATGCCTGTTCCTGGGTTTCAGTGTGTATATTAAAAAAAAAAAGGTTTTGGTGGCTAGGTCTTCCGAAGCAGGAGCAGGCTGCTTTGGCTTTTCTCAGAAGAACTCCTCAAGGATGGGTCTTCTGCCCAGTACAAGGAGAGTTAGGTTTATTAGCATCTTCTTGATTTATTTATGCATTTGTTTATTTATTTATTGAAATAATTGTTCCTGGTTCACAGTCAGAAGAGGGAAGTGTTCAAAGCATTAATGGGTTGTGTCATGTACAATGGTGCATAGGTACTTGCAAGTACCTACTCTATTTTGTTTTTATACTAAAATTGTGGTTCATAAAACATAAAACCTGTGTCCTTTCAGGCAAAGGAATGGGAACATCCCTGTCATCTGTGTCATTTAAACTGCTGACATTTCATTTGTGCCAAAACACTGAAAGCTCTTTACTGGTTTAAAATACGAAATATTATTTTATTTCTTAGTATGTTAGCTGAGTAAGTCATGAAGATTTCTTCCAGTGATGCAGGTTAGTTCTGATTTCAGCATGCATTATATAAGGCAATATGTGTAGTATTTGCATTTCTAGTCTTTAATTAACATTTTTTTTAATACCCTTCTTGGAAGTGAAGAGAGAGTTTTTCAGCTCAGGATAAAGCTGTGTCACTAAGGCAAAGGAAGGATAGGGATGGGCCACTATCACTGCAAAATCATCTGCCTTGGTACCTGTGGAAAAAACTAATTCCAAAAATCTTCCCTCCTCATTTTATCTTAAAATATTTTCTGTTTGTCTTTTGTCCCATATGTGACATCCACATTAGTATGTAACAGCTCTATTGTGGTAATCAAAAGAATAAATACAGGAAGATTTATAATCTGATTTCTATTAACTTAAGAAATAAAGCTTTTTTTTTCCTTTTTTTTTTTTCCCTCTGATGAATTCTGGCTGTATCAGTGACCAATAGGGATTAAAGTTTTAAAACATAATAAATAAGAAAAGACAAGCTTGAAAGAAAACAAAGGGAAGAGCAGTCTTTGGCCCTAGTCAGGTGAGGGAACTGAAAAGGCCTTTGAATTCTCTACCAGTGTGTCCATTCAGTTCAGGTTGGTTGGAAGATAGGAGCCCAGGCACCTCGAGCAATGGCAAGACTTGTTCATATACATAGTCCTGTGTCTTGGTCAGCTCCTGTAGCCAAGGTACTTGAAGTGCATTGTACTTCAAAGAAGTATCTATAGAATATGTGCCTATGACAGTTCATCCAGAGAGATGGCCACATTGCACCGAAGCAGTCATCTCTGAGGACCTTCAGGCAGAAAGGTCCTATTTTATTTCTTAAAATAAAATCCCACCTCATCCCCAGAGGTGTATTTTGCATATTTAAAAAGAGTATGCTCACCCTCAAGGGAGGACGTTCTCATCTCTATCATTGGTGTCTCATCCAGATACAATGTGGTTTCTTCTCCAGCTTCAACTGGAGAATCCCACAAAGTAAGGGAGAAGGAGGTTCAAAGTAACTCCTCACATCAACGAGGTCTCCAGAACCACAGGCCAGTGGTGAGTTAAGTTTCAGTACATTGCCAGAACAAGAGAGAATCCTGTGAAATACCAGGGATTAGCTCAGTTTGTTAGAGAATGGTGCTAATAATGCTGAGGTCATGCGTTTGATCGCTGTATGGGCCATTCACTTAAGAGCTGGACTCGATGATCCTTGTGGGTCCCTTCCGATTCAGAATATTCTGTGATTCTGAAATTCCTTGGTGGCTCTGCAGTCAGTTTAATAAGGGGCCAGATTTAGTGCTGCAGTTACTGAACTTACTAAGGACCAGAGCACAGCAAAGGTGTGAAAAGGATTTTCTGGGAGCAAGGCTGAATGATTTGGACTGTTTGAGCTCAATAGGGAGGAAGTGAATAGCAAGGGATGTTAGAAAAAACCGTTGAGCAAAAGAAATAAAAATCAACAAGAGGAGCAATGCCTCCTTCACAGTCCTATTACTCTGTGGAAATCCATTGGGATGGGATCTCAGAGAGAAGGAACACTGCTAAGTCTTCTATGTAAGGGTGGATGTATTTTTGCATCAAGAGAGCTGTCACAGAAATAATCTATAGATGCTTTATTTTTTTTAAATGCAAGAAAGTGACACTCTGTTTTTGTTTGTTTGGTTGGTTGGTTGGTTGGTTGTTTGTTTGTTTAAGCAAATATTCTGCCTCCTCCTGCTCTTTCAGCAGCATCCTGGGACAGATTTCTGCAGGGCAGGGAGAAGCAGGTGAGCAAAAAGAGCCTTGGGGAACCAAGATCATCTATGGGTTGTTCTGTGCTCTGCCTTCCCAAAGGCACAGTTGTTACCAGCATAGGGAAGGAGGTTCCCGAGTTAAGGGGGAGTTGTATCTTGCTGCTGTCATCTTCTGAGATGAAAATTATGTTGGGGAAAAAGATTTCTTATGGAAAGGATGACGCTGTTGTCATCCTCACTGCCACCATGTACTAGAGATGTACCAGTGGGGGCTGCATTTGGTCTGGTGGAGGAGGCTGTGGCCTGAGGTGCTGTGCTACTGCTAATGCCAGATGTGCCTGTCCTGGGAAACACCTTGCCAGCCCACTTTAGTGTTTGCTCTGGTATTTGACTGCTCCTGTTCCTTCTCACTAATAGAGTAATTCCCATGTCCTGCTGGAAAATGTCTCAGTTGCAAGGGGTGAAGCAGTGGCAACTGCACCGGCCATGCCTGAGAACTCCTGATCCTCAAGCCTCTGGCAGAACCCTGCCAGCTCCCCTAACTGTTCCTGCCAGACCCCAGGAGTGCATGGGAGGGATAGGAAATTTGACATAAGCTGGCTCATTTGAGTGCAGCTCTGGAAGCTCTGCTGCAACCTGGTTTTGTGTGATTCTCAACTTCCCAGGGGGAATCAACATTCAGGTTCCCAAACTGTATCTTACAGAAAAGACAGGTACCAGGGAGAGTGCTAGGAAGCCTTTAAGGGCTGGGGTTGCTTTTCCTTTGAAAATATTTTGAAGATGAGCATTTATAGCCCATCATTTTTTGTTCATGACAATCACTGCTGAACTGTTGCTAGAGGAATCGATAGATCCAAACTTCCTGTTTCAGGAGGGTAACCAACACAGGAGTGATGGCCTTCAAAACAGCTTTACTGGCTCTGCAAATTGAGACCATGACTATAGCAAGTCATGGTTTGGACTCTATAAAAGGTGCTGTGGTTTCTCTGTGGTTAAGAAAGGTGAAGAATTGCCAGGGTTGAAGGGAAGACTTAACCCAGGATGCCCAGCAAGGTACCAAGTAACTGTGTCCAGTTCAAGAAAACCCAGTGTTTTCATCAGGACAATATTTCAGCTTCTGAAGAAAACCTTATTTAGGTATAGCAGGGAGATCAGGCACAGAAAATTAATCTTCTCATTAATCATTTTCAGCCCATGAGCAACTGGGTTTGCATCCAGCCCTGGGGTCCTCAGCCCAGGAAAGGCATGGACCTGTTGAAGCAAGTCCAGAGGAGAACTACAAGGATGCTCAGGGCTGGACCACTTCTCCTATGAGGAAAGACTGAGAGAGCTGAGGTTGTTCAGGCTCTTAAGGAGAGCTTAAGGGGGCTTATTAGAAAGATGGGAACAAAATTTTTATCAAGGCCTGTAGTGATAGGACAAGGGTGATGTTTTTAATTTAAGAGAGAGTAGATTCAGACTGGATATAAGGAAGACTTTTTTTACAATAAGAGTGGTGAAACACAGGTTACCCAGAGAGGTAGCTCATTGCTGAAAAAGATTTACAGGTTAGGTGGGGCTCTGAGCAACCAAACTATTCCATGATTCTATGATTCTAAGCAGTTTCTCCCACTGAAATCACAATTGTTAGTGAATTCTGAGCACGTATAACACACCTGAGACAAATTAACTTTTTTCTTTCAACAAAAAATAGTATTTTCAAACTAAGCATTTTGTGTAATAATTACATTTTTCCCCAGTGCCAAGCAGTATTTCTTAAATACAAAAATGCTACATGTCTTTTAGCCTTTTTAAGCTGTATCACCTGCTGCTGAGAGGTCCTGACCCAGTGGTGCCTACAGGAAAGGAGAGCAGTGACAACGGCTTCCATGAGCTTTGTATACAGATCTGCAGGAATATTATGGTGATTCCATTTCTCAGTTACGGTAAGAATTAAATCAGGTTTTTTCCCTGTAAAAGGGAATATTAACCCTGTTTACTGTATACTGCTGTAGATATATAGAACTCTGCCAGGTTTGACTTCCATACGTCTTGGGTTAGAAGTTCATCTGTCACCTCCCCAGAAGAAACAATGTATGTCAGCAGGCAGGTAGCTTATATAATGCTACTCCATAATTTGTTGTAATTTTCATCACAATTTTCGGTTGTTCAGTGTTGCAAGTGCTGTAAAAGAATCTCACTGGCAGTGCCAGCCGAATTAGCTGGTGGTGCATGAGGAAAGGCAGAGGCCACAGTGCAGCCACTGCATGTTTCTCATTGAGGCAAAAAAGCATTAAAAGACAAATGATATATCAGAGCTTTTAGTAAAATATATGCTCTTCCAACAGAAGACAATTGTTTGAAGTCTTTTTCTTTCTTTTTCTGACAAATTTGGTGTTGCTGACAAGACGAGAGCCTTTTTATGCCATTGTGTGAGGTGTCTGAGACGGTCACGTGGGCGCGTGCACAGCCAGTGCCTAACAAAGCCCACAGCGCATCACTGACACCATACACAATGAAAGCCTGGAGTAACCACATTTTTGTTAACTCTGTGAAAACTCAGGAACACGGACAATGCAGGTCCCAGAGAGTTTCATATTAAAGTGAAATGAGATACGGTAATTACATAGTACAATTAACAAGCAAAAGATTTCAAGAAAAAAATCAATTTCATTTAAGGATGAGGGGGAAAATAATTATCTTATTTCAACTCTCTTACTTTCCTGAACTTTATTTTCAGTGCTGCTGGTTTCCAGGCACATGGATGTGCTATAATAAAGCAGGGCAAGACAAAGCCAATGTTAACCAGATATATTCAAACAAAAATGTATGCTTAAAAAGCAGTTGGAGAGTGATGAGAATTTTACACTGCGTGTTTTTCTTTCTAATTTGACAGACAAAAGAGAAGTGAAGTGAGGCAGCAGAGCACTGCAGGAGGCCTGCAGCCACCCCCAGCCACAGGGTGTGTGGGTACCTGGCGTGGAGGAGGACTGAACCAAGCAGCAGTGATTTCATCACTGACTCCCTCAGCGTGGAAGGAGAGGTGTTGGGAGACCAAGTCCACTTGGAGACCACTGGGTGCGTGGAGATCACTCCACCTAACGTGCACACCCAGCAGCCTAACAGACCAGGTTATATTCATGAAACCAACACATATTCTCTACATTTCTGTTACATATTCGTTACATTTCCTGAATACATCCATATATGCTAATTATATCTGTGGACATATTTGGATATGAGTAGGGGTCTTTTTGAGCGTCTTTGGTGGTTGTTTGGGAACATGCCATTCCCTAAATTTCCCTTTCATTGTTCCAGATCTTCTAATGAATCTTTTCTTCTTGAGAGTATCTCAAATATGTGGTCAGGTCATGATGCACTTTTCTTATCATTCTTTGCTTTGGCACACCATCTTTGTTTTCAAAACTAAGTAATCTGCTAGTACATATTAATCACTGATATAGGTAAATAAGGAAGCTCTAACAGGCACAAGGCTTTATTAGTCGCAGATGTAGGGAGTTAACACAAAGCCACATTAATCTCTGGCATTTGTACTAAGCACTATATGGTACAAAAGTAAGCATTAACCACGGATATAGGGATCAAACACTATTGTGCTAAAGTTAAAAGAGTTTTCCAGCATCTTCCCCCAGTGCTGCATAGACTCCTTTTTAGAGAAATATAACTTGTTCAGTACCACTATCATGGAGGCTTGTTAGAGGATTATTTCTGTGTTGATAGCCATATCACACCTTCTTGTTGTTATAGCCCATATAAGCTTGAGTTTCCTGAGCTGGCTGCACTGTGGCTTTTCTGTGTGGCTGTGGACAAACAAAATCAAAACCAGAGAACCAAAGTAACAAAATTCCCCCCAGTCACCTGGCTGCTACAGAGTATGAGGACGTTGGATAGTACAGTAACTACCTCTGTGTAAGTGATGGAAATGATCATTTAACTATTTAACTATTACTTTTGCTGAATAAATTCTGATTCAGTGGTAAAATAGCACCAGTGGGGGATGGATTCTGGAAGAAACAGCAGATCTCTGTGATAGCCAGCAAAAGCATCTGGGTTTGGTGGACAGGTTCCTTTCCCATGGGACGGGAACCTCTGACAGCTGCAGGAATGGTCATGCTGATTCCCGCACCAGACCCTATACACGTGTTACCCTATGCATGCTCCATGGCCCAGGTGTGAGCAACATGGGACAGCAGTTGACTGGCCAAAGGGGCTGGATCCGGGTAGGAGGAGAGCTGAGATGCAACAGGACTGTGAAAACTATGCAAAGGCAGCATATCATCAGCCACACTGGAAGAACAGAAGAGATCCACTATAAGGCAGTCCTGAAAAATGAACTTTAGAAGATATAATGAAAATTATGTTCAACAATGTGAAAAAAAAGTCCCTGGCAGGATAACCAGTCTCTGCAAAATGAGCACAGAAGATCTTGTTTAAATTTGAAAACCTGAGCAATGTCCCCCAGGGGAGATGTAAAATACTTTAGACTGTGGGATGTCTCCTGTGGTTTTTCTGCACAAGGGAGTTTGTACAAAACGTGTTTTGAGGGCTATGAGAGATTTGGGGAAAGCCTGAGCCTACCTTGTTTTTGCCAAGTGAAAAAGAGGCCACTAGGACAGACTGTCTCTGCATCACAGGAGAAACACAAGCAATTGAGAGAGGAGCAACACACTGTGGAGTAGGGCTTCAAAAAGAAGAAACTGAGGTGCTGTGATTCAGATTGATTGGGGTTTTTTTCCCTCAGGAAGGGGAACCACCTGGATTTCAGCAAAGCTGGAGAAGATTTGGTTCAGAAGATGAGTTAAATTGGCTGAGCCAGAGCTGTAGCTTGGAAAGGTGCAGATGGATGCATTGTGGCCCCTGAAGCAGGGTACAAGGGCAGGGGGATGTCTGTGCCTCACCACTGTGCCACACCATGTACTCGGCCATCAGCTTTCATTCGGACCTACTACTGTGAGGCTATTCTAAATGTGCTAAATAAAAAAAAATCAAGACAAAATCCCCAGCCCTTAGGCACCAGGAAAACAGTGTCCACAGTGCCCCAAGCCAGCCCCATCTCATAGAGAGGTGGGTGGCAGAGCCCATAGCGAAGCAGTGTGGACATGACAAGTAATGATAACGAAGTGTTAAGTAGCAGAGGAGCAGAAATGTCCAGGCTAAACCTCAGGTTGGGATCTCTTTTGAGCTTGGGCTTCCTCACCCTATTTTCATCTGGAAGCTCTTGGCACAACACAAGGCAAACAGGCTGTGGTACCAGTCCTGTGGGCTGGAGGTGAAATCCTCCTTCCCCGTCCTGCAGCAGGGAGAGCTGCCTGCCCTCCAGTGCCAGCAGCAGCCTCCCTGCCCCTCCACTGGCCTCAGGAGCCCTCAGCACAAACCTGCCCGTGGTTCAGCTCTAGCTAAACTGTTTTGCTCAGCTTCAGACAGCACCTCTCTACCTTTTATTTTCACCTTGGTTTGATATGCAGATCTCTTGAAAGACAGGAAAAAGAAGGAGCTAAACCAAGAAAGATCTGGTTCAGTTGTTCATATCACTCAATAACAACATGAAAACTATTTTCATGTTGTCATCAGCATACCATCTGTAACAAAACGGACCCACTAAGATGCATTTTGGCTTTATTATATCTTGATTTCTTTCCTAAGCAATACATCAGTGCTGCATTACCTATTACAAACCTAGACAGAAAGGGCTAATCAGTAGCCTTCAACCTTTTGATATTTATCCTCATCGTACTTTACCAGTGTGCCAAGAAGAAAATAAACACTACTGAGCAGTGATAGTGCATAAAGTATGGATATACTTTACTGATATGTATTAAATCAGGTTGTCTTCAGTGGTGTCCTATAGTTCTGTGAAAGAAAGTTCTTGCTCGCTGGTTCAGCTGGTCACTTTATTTTAAACACATCAGGACATTTTTTTTGGAAGATGGAGATTTCTATCGAGCGGCGTTGGCCAGACTCCAGATTTCTTCTATTCACTGAGAGCTATAACAGTACTGAACACATAGCTGTGAGTGTGAAAGCAATGTTCACCCCTGCATTTTTGTTTCTGTTCAGTCCTCTTGTCCTTTTAGACAGCATAATAGAAGTGCTGCAGTAAGCAGGGTCAAGTAGGATATGCCAGTGAGAAATGTTAAAATGAGACTATAGGCTGCGATTACGGGCTCTAATGTGTGATGAATCCTTTTTAATCACATGATATGAACTAATGTCACCATTTATTATAAAACAACAAAGTGTTCAGCTACAGGAGGAATAGAATGGATGACAACTGCATTTTTCAATGTTTTGTTTAAGCAAGTACAGAGTGATCTCTTTAGATAACTAGGAAAAACTGAAGTTAAAATAAGTGCAAGTATTTCCAGATGCTTTTGGTTAGAACAAGTGTCTTTTCAGGACATGAGGATTTATTCCCTGAAAAGGGGATATGCAGTCAGTATCCACCTGCATCCCTGAGCTCAAATGAAAACTAAACTTGGTTATTATGCTAAAAAAAATTTTAAAAGTTAATTCACGGTGTGTTTTTAAAAACATAAATACAAAAATTTAACTGCAATTCTGTCCTAAAATTATTTCTAATGGTTATTTAAATATAATTTTCTTAAGTGATAGACTTTGTTTCATGCCAAAATGTCAGAGGAAAAGTCTGAAAATACTGTCAATCTTGACACATCTTCAACTGTCCATCCAATCTTCTAGGTACATATATTACAAAATATTTCTAGTGTTCAAGACAGTCAAAAAGAATTGTACCTGAAGAGAACGTGGTGAGGCATGCCAGGGCCTTATCATCACTCAGAAATCATGGTTACACCACTGTTACCAAAGTGGAAGCCAGTTTGCCCAGCCACCCCAGATTTTTGCTCCAGATCATAGAGCTGATTTGCTGAATATATCCTGCTTTCTAGAACTATTTCAGTTCATTTCTTATCTGGTTTAATTCATAGGACTAGGAAAGGTCAGTAGCTCCTGGCAGGGGGTAGTGGGAGTATCAGTGGGAAGCATTCATTTAACTCAAATACCCAGCAGCCAGGTTGTGGGAATCCAGAAGGTAGAAAGAACATCCTCTGCCTGTTTTAAATAATTTTAAATAATTTAACCCCCCTGGACAGTGCTGTATTTGACCTTTGTCCATGGAGAAAACTTCTAACCTTTTCAGTAGAATTAGATGATAGAATATTTTGTAAAGTTATCACAGGGTGAAAAATCTAAAGGTTTTAGGTTTATTAATGTAGCAAATAGATAAAGAGCAAAAAAACCTCCAAAATAGAGGATTGCTGTAATTTCTAAGTTTCTTCTACTTCTTCTATCCCTCCATGTTCTGCAATAAAAGCAGTTTCAAAGGATTGGATGAAAAATTCCACAGTTCCGGTGGGCATTTGTTAAGTATTGGTAGATAAATGAAAATATCTTTCGTTTTAAGTCCTTATTGGGTAATTTACCTTTAAAAAGGCCGTGTTATCTTGATTCTGCGGACATTTTAAAAACATTCAGAACTCTCCACACTCTCTGCTATACTCCTTGCTCTATTCTTAACTTTTCTCATAAGACTTAATAAACTATCTGAAAGCAGAGAGCGATGGATGTCTCATTAGTATTTGGAATTCCTGGCAAGGATCTCAAATCCTCCCTCATCAGGGGAGGTCTGGTTTAAGGCACAACAAAACCAACAGGTGAGATTCAAAACAGAATCTCACACCAGGTAAACTTATTTGATAATAAAACTGGGGGCAGAATCTCTCTGGATGGCCTCCTCTCAGCAGCCTGTGTCAGTGCTCGATCACCCTCACAGTAAGAAAAGTGTTTCCCAATGTTCAAAGAAACTTCCTGTGTTTCAATTTGTGCCTGTTGCCTCTTCTGTCTCTGGGAAGACTCTGGCTCCATCTGCTTTGTACCTTCCCTTAAGGTATTTATATATTTATTGATAAAAATCCCTCAGAGCCTTCTCCGGGCTGAGCAGGCCCAGCTCTCTCAGCTTTTCCTCCTAGAAGAGATGCTTCCATCCCTTCATCATCTTTGTGGCCTCTTGTTAGACTCTCTCCAGTAACTCCATGTCTCTCTTGTACTGGGGTGCCCTGGAGTCAGCACTCTGGGTGGGGCCTCATCAGGACTGAGTGGAGGGAAAGGATCCCCTCCTGTGACCTGCTGACAGTGCTCTGCCTAATGCAGCCCAGGATAACATCAGGTTTCCTTGCTGAGAGGACCCATTGCTGGCTCATGTTCAACCTGGTGTCTATCAGCATCCCCAGGTCTTTTCCTGCCCAGCTGCTTTCTAGCTGTCTGGTCCCCAACATACAGTGGTACCTGGGGTTGTCCCTCCCCACGTGCAGGACTTGGCACTTCTCCCTGTTGAACTTCATGAGGTTCTTGCTGGCCTGTTTCTCCAGCCTGTCAAGGTTCCTCTGGATGGCAGAAAACCCAGAGGTTTATCAGCCACTTCTCCCAGTTTGGTGTAATCTGCAAACCTGAGAGTGCACTCTGCTCCACCATCCAGATCATTAATGGATGTGTTAAGAAGATAGGCTCGTGTAACCCAGAGAACAACAGCTAGTCACACCACTAGTTATTGGCCTCCATCTAGATTTTGTCCCTCTGGTCACCACGCTCTAGGTCCAGCCCTTCAGGCTGTTTTCAAGCCACCTCACTGTCTGCAGATCCAGACAGTGTCAGAAACCCTTTCTGAAGTCTAGGTAGGCAACATCCACTGCTCCATGCCCCTGCTAACAAGCCACTCATCTAATCATAAAAGTTTGTCACGTGGTCAAACATGACTTCCTCTGAAAGCTATAATCTTTTTGTTGCAGCAGACAAGGTGGGCTGACGTCCTCAGAAAAAGGTTTCTTTTTCTTGCTTACATGCTTCTGCTGACTCCTGCTATTCCAAGCCTGTTGAAGAGCTATAAATAAACCAAATCAAACCCGTGTATAACTGGGTGTTCTACACTGTCTTTCTTGTCAAGTGAAGCATAAGACTGACAAAGTAATTATGAGTAACACAGCTGCACTTCAGCGTCCTCTCACATTCAAGCTTTACAAATGCACATTAAGAGAATTATAAAGTTGGGGCTTTTCAAATCTGAGAAATCAGGACAAAACAGGAGAGTGAGAAGGAAAGCAAAAAGCAATAATTCTGCAGTGAAAGACTGAATAACTCAGCTCAGGTTGGACAGGGAGCCAGCAGCAAAGCTGGAGCCTAAACCTGTGTCTGAGACTTTCTCTAGTTCCACAACCACAAAATCCTTCTTATGTCGATTTCATATGGAAAATTTCCCCTAAGTTCTTGATATCTTTTATGCTGACTACAATCAAATACTTTTAAGAGTATATTTACAAAGTTTGCAACTAATTAACATTAACGTGCACCAGAATTCACAGAGGAAATCATTACATCAAGTTAGCATACGAAATCTGCGAAATCCAAGAGAACTACTCTGTTCCCTGGAGACAGGGAAGTGCAGACAGGATGTCTATGGTGAAACAGGAGTTACTAGAGAAGACGGACACGGACCGGGCTGCACATCAGAAAATCTGATGAAATTCCTAGCTCTGCAGCCAGGAAATATGATTCACATGTTAGCTATGTATCACTTGCCTTTTTTTATACAGGCTTTTTCTTGATGGGGACCCTTTCTACCATCATTTAATGAATACCTGGCAAGAGCATGGTGCAATATTCTGCACTTGAGGGACAAGCCTGCAAAAAGCATGGGTGCAATGAAGAATGTGGCTGCGCCCACAGTACTTTCTCTGCTTCATTGGTTTCTGTCTCCTTTATAGTGATGACAGCAACTCGAGTTCAAAATGTGGCTTCAGATCAGAAACATTTTCACACAACTCTGCTAGAAGGAAAGGGAAATTAAGGTCAACAAGAAAGGAATACTACTGTGTGTTACCAGAAATCACGTCCACAGTTTCCCATATCCTGCAGTTGCATGATTTACTGCTGAACTGAAGACAATACTGCTAGAACTTTGCAATACAGTGCCCCATCTAAATGGTCAACACGGAAATTTTTTTGTGTTTGAAAACACAAAATTGGAAAGGCCTAAAGGAGCTAAAGGGAAGATCAGTCAAGGACAAAAAAAAATTCCCTGAAAAACTCAAAGTTCATTTAGAGTGGAACAACAGTTTGTTCTTCATTGCATAATCAGCATGCAACATTTTCTTCCTGCAGAACTCCCAGGAGAATTAATGTCCAAGGCAAGGTGTTGCCTTCTGAAGCTGGAGGAAGGGAAATGTCAGAGAACACCTGGTGATTTATCCTTGTTACCTCCTCAAGAGCAAGAACTACGTTTTCCATGTGAGCAGAAGCTTACAAACCCAGATGATCCATGGGAAACTAGAAAGGCCTATCTTGATCAT
Organism: Gymnorhina tibicen; assembly: GCA_013399875.1. NCBI lineage: Eukaryota > Metazoa > Chordata > Aves > Passeriformes > Artamidae > Gymnorhina > Gymnorhina tibicen. The sequence goes on along the minus strand of VXAZ01008674.1, from coordinate 162,569 downwards.
TCAGCAGTTGGCGCCTTTCTGCCTCAGCACAGGCTTCTCAGAGAAAAGCATTTTACTGCTCTGTAGGTAGCTTCACATAATGTCCTTACAGTGACCATGGCCTCCACACCCAGCTGGTTTGCTCTTGGCAGCTCTATTCTGCTGATGTTGGGTGGGGACATTACGTGATATCAGTGTCTTTTAAACCTCTGACCTTTGTGAAGCCGTGATTAACAAAAGCAGAATGAACAGTTTAAATGGCAGGAAGGATGCCTGTAGAGCCTCATAACTGCGGCAAAGCACTAAAACTGTGATCGCTGCGTGACAACAAGCAAACAAACGAGCCGGAAAAGTGAATTATTTATTCAACAAATACGACCTTAGAAAAGGATTGCTGCTGTTTCTCCTAAAGGATACTGAGGTCCTATACCCTTGTGTGGGAGCTGGGTGGATTTCCTGCCCATGGCTCACCAACCGTGGGGAACCCCTGATACCTCTGCCCTAGATTAGTAAAGCACTTGCCAGAGAAGAAGACAGGAGAAATAAAGAGTTTGTCACGCAGTGGGGAATCAGAGGACTGAGGAGTAAATCGCTATCAGGAAATACCACTGTCTCCTCACGGGCTACTGAATGAGCCTGGGAGAATGGGATGGACCAGCTGTGCGCCACTGCGGCAGCCAGCGCTGGATGGGATGTGTTCCTCCCTTCACACAGGAATATGGGCTGTGGGAGTCAGACATGTGACCTGAGGACTCAACTTTCTTGTGTTTGTGCCCTGAAACAGGTTTGTCTATTGTAGCTGGGCCTTTAAAAAGCTACTCACAATTCCCCGGTCCAGTCATCCTCTGCCTTTCGTGAGCTGCTCTGGGCTTTACTGACAACTGTTCTTGGACTTCTGAGAGAGCTCTTCAGAAGTCATAGCATGCATGATCAGCTCTCTGGGGAGGGAGGAATAAAGCACACAAAATTTCCAGGAAAGGGGTATTGTTCCTTGCCATTTTCTGAGAAAAATAGGAGCCTAGCAGGCCATATGGGCCCATAGACATGCAAAACCTTAAATATCAGGCAGAGTCATGACTGTATTTCTGAGATGTGAAAAGATGAACAACACAGACTTCTGTTTTGTGTACATGGAAAAGCCAGGTAGGACCAGAACTAGACAGAATAATTACATTCCCCAGCAAAGGAAAGTTTGTTCAGGTTTCCAGCAGGTAGGATCTTCTGAAATTCAGAATAATTTTTTATTTTCTTGGCAACGTGAATACATATAAAGCATGAGAAATAATAGAAGGAGAAATCAAGAGTATGGAAACACATCTTTTGGCTGTATTTTAAAAGCAGTTTTACTCCTTTGGGGTATTATTTTTCGGTTTGATCCCAGTCTTGTAGAAATGTGAGGAAGCCCTCAAGATTTCTGGATCAAACCCATAAACTGCAAAGCTATTTTCCATCTTAAAGATAATTCACCCATGTCTGCTAACCCACCTGTTCAACATGTGCTACTGGGACAGTGTTTACCGTATATGCCTTCTTTATGGTTATATCCCATTTTGAAACTTCCCACAAGGGAGCATCCACCAGTGGGGGGAGGGAGAGAAAGGGGTATAATTTTAGAAAGACCTTGCAGATACCTGGATTTTCAAGCACATGGTTCCTATGCAGACAACTTGTGAAAGGAGAATCAGAAGCAGGGACTTTGCATCACTCACATTTTTGCCATAACGAGTTATTTCACACTAAATTAATTCTTCCTGAAATTATCTGTCTCTGTTCGTTCTGTAAGGTATTCTGGGGCTTACACAAATAAAATTCTAGCAAATTTAATCCAAGCTCAAATACCACTAGGAAATGAACTTTTCTTTTGTTTTTTTCTTGTTGGCAAAGCAAAGCCAGGGGTATTGATAACAAAATCTCTGAGAGGATGGATCCTCTGCAAAAGCTACAGAGATTATTAAATTGAAAAATAAGTTGATCATGGCAGGACAGGAGATTTAGTTGCCTGTTTACAATATTCTGACTCTCTTTTCTGACCACAGGGTCATCTTTTTCTGGATAGGGGTTGTTGAAGTGACTCTAAAATGCCTCTACTCAGGCTGGGGCAGGATAGAGACACAGAAACCTTACAACAGCTGTGTGTGGCCTCGTGCAGTTCTTCAAGCAAAAATGAATTTAGGGGGTTGTTTGGTGGTTGTCATTATAGACTGTATTAAAAAAAAACCAGCAAAAAACTCAGCTGAAAAATTGAAATTTACCAGCAGTTTAGAAAAAAGGGACCAGGTTTATTGTCTCAGAAAACAATTGTGGACTGAGGTTTTCTTTTTTTTGTCACTTATTTTGTCTAAGACAGCAATAACTTGTTCCATCTTAAAGTATCTTCCTGGCAGCAGATATCCTGTGTACAGAGTATGAACAAAAAGATGGTAGTGTTGATGTTCAAGTAAATTAGTGCCAAGTGCCAGGACAGCCTGTGCTAATTGCCCTAATGATGTTGTTTGCTTTGTGTCTAGCAGTTTTAGACATTTATTTTGCAACCTGCATGAGGCCAATGTAGTAAACACAACAGTGTTAAATGAGATTTAGGTATGAAAATGATAAAATGCTACAACATCCTACTTTTTATCTCATTTGAATAACTTTTTATTTTCTCTAAAAGTAAAGCTGAAAGAAACAGATTCTTTTCTGGGCAGTAGCCACAACATAACTTCCCAGCCTCGTGTGCTGGCATCCAACTTGTCATCTGTTCTATCTTTATATCTCTCATCATTGCATTTTTTCAATGTCTTTGTATCTCTTGGTCTTTGCATTATTCATCCTTGCGTCCCTCAGCCTCTCTTGGTGTTCTAGCTTAACATCAGCCTGTAGCTGCAGCACACCAGTCAGATCTGTGCAGCATCTACTGCTAGTTTGTTCTGGGAGAAATCATCTCCAATCCCCCTCTGTGTGGCACAGCATCAAAGGAAACATTATATTTTACCATCTGAATCCAACGCCAAAATAACTTCCCAACAAGGTACTAAAACATTTCAGCCTTCTCTTTATTTTAACCATTTTCCCTCAAGTGTTCTGTCAAAGCTGAAAGTTGCTGTCTACTGGGAACATACATTCGATGATGCTGAAGTCTTTTTCAACAGACCAGAAGCATCCTCTTCCATCCACACCAGTTCAGAGTACTTCCAGCTGGGTTCTCAAGTGCCAGCATAACAGAGGAGAAAGGGTGAAGGACTGAGTGTTGTTGCACTTTCACTGCTTGACCTCATCACTAGCACTGTCAACAAGTTGTCAACATCTGCACAGGACTGGGGAGATGAACAGCTGGGTACCATTTTTGTTGCTGCAGGGCTGGACAGAGTCACCTCCACAGCTCAGAGGCTGCCAGTCCCCCAGTGCCATCTTGTCCAAGGTGTAGTTCATGTCCAAACCTACGCCAAAGCACTTGTTCTCCACTTTCTGAGATCCTCCAAAAACAGGTGACCATCTGCATTTGCTTTCTAAAATCAACTGTAGGTAGATATTTCCCACTGAAGGATTCTGGGGCAGCATTAATAGGATCTAAAAGACAGGCTAAGAATGCAGAATCAATTAAACATTATACAAATAGTTGTCTTGATCTTGAAATACATTTTTGGCAGTAACTTCCTGAGACATGACCATAAGTTCCTTTTGCCTGTGTTAGTTGTCCCAGTTTCACGAAGCCATTGCACTTGGATTTTATGCCAGACATAGGGATTCCTCAAAAATAAGACCTCCCTTCTTGACAGATCCCACAAAATGCAGTCTTTCAAAATGTGGGAAGTTTCTTGCTGTTTTCTGGTGCATGAAACAACAGTTAACGCAGACAACCAGTAACACACTGAGTTTCCTCCTCAGGATGGTCAAAAGGAGTCTGGAGAAGCACAAGTTTGCCTCTCAGCTCATTTTTCCACGTGGCACTGTCCCTCTCAGTCACATTTCGGTGCTCTTTGTTAAGCTGAACATCCATTGCTCATGGAAGGTCTTCAAATTCTTCCTCAGTTTGGAGCTTCTCTCTAAAATTACCCTGACTTGTATCTTAGGGACTTGTTGACACAGAATTCATATGAAAGATGACTATGTTAATTCTCATGGAACGATATGGCACACTTCAAGATGTCTGTAGCTAGTTAGTGAAGCTATAGACACATGGCAGGGATTTTTAGAGCTGTAGTAAGGGATGAAGTGATATATAGAATCAGCAGTGTTCTGATTAGAAATAAATGTTTTTTTCATTGGTCATTTTCTGCCAGACTTGTATTTTGCCCATTGTATTCAATTTGCTAAATCACATTTGCTTAATTTGAAATATTATTGTACATTTTCAACTAAGAGAAAGCTTATACTAATTACCATAGTCCATTCTTAAAAATTCAGCATCCTTTCCCATGACTCAAAGTATCTCTGTACAACATAAAGCTTCTCATCTGCGGATGTGAAAGCACTTTTGAAGGCAGATGGATGTCATGGGTCCCTTTTGCAGATGGGGTAAGGGAGGTACTGGGGAGTGACAGGACTCCTTCAAGGTTAACATAAAGGCATTGCTAAGAGAAGTGAGGCTACATAGCTGTTGGATTAACACCGAGCACTAAGCACTAAAATACTTGGGAATCATTTTGGAGAAAAGTCAGGTACCACACTTATTTCATAAGAAGGGCAGTAAGTGCCAAAGCTTGCCTGCAGTGTGAATCTAGTCTTGGCAGGAGGTCATTTTTAGAAAAGGTTACTCCAGCCAGAGTAGTGACCTTCAGAAACGTTGGGCTGCCATGCACCAACAGTCTGCAATTCCTCGCCATAGGATATGAACTCAGACATACAGGAAAATGTTCAGTCAAGTCAACAGTCAGTTGGATTTGTGATACTCAGAATGTGCTTTTCTGGCTTGGTGTCCTGTACTTTGCAGTCTTTCTTTACACAAAGCAGCTGAGCTTGCAAGAGAAAGGGACATGAAGCTGATTATGCTTCCCGGGCCCACTTCACTGTGTCATTCACGCCTATCTCTAAGCAGCACAGTGATAACACAGTGCTCCATACAGAAGGGAAAATAGCTGCTTGGTGACTACTATTTTATATTTAACCCTTTAGCTCTTCTCTTTGGTGTTATCCCTGTTTGGTGCATGCAATAAGGACAGCCAATAAATTCACTTTGACACTAACAGATAGAATTTCATTTCTTACATGTTAAAATTAGGCATCTTAGCCTGGCAAGCAGAGCTTGAAAAATTCAATTGACCAATGGTGGCCCAAAGACCATCCCACTAGCCAAGTGCTGGATGGAGGGCTCTGTCTGCAACATAAAGAGGAATAAAATCCTGGTGAGGAGAGAGGCTATAACTCCCTGGAGGAAAAAGTTTTCATTCTCTGCCAGTAGCTGAAAACAGTTAAATATAAGCAAGTTCCCTGCGCATATCACAGATAGTAATTTGTTATTTTTCTAGTATAAAATGTTTATAAGTCAAACATGGATGTATTCTGCAAGCCTGCCCTTTTTAGTCCAGGGAGGCAGTAAGATACCCACTGATCTGTTCTATGGCCATTGAGGGGGAAAATGCAGAAAGACTCAGCATACAATTAGAAGAAAATCTAGCCAGAGACACTGTGGCACAGGGGCTCTGTGCAACAGGGCTCCTGCTGCAGGCAGATAAGCATCCTGAAGTGAGCAGATTCCAGTGTATGGAGATGTGTCAACACTGTTGACTGCAGCAGAATGCAAAGATGGCTCAGAAAATGAAATAAAATAACCTAAAGACCAGAACCAGAACAACAGTCAATTCAAGGACTCAGTGTTTAATGAAAGTTTCCATTCAAGGGAAAAAAAATATTTCTGAGCCACGAAGAAGGCAAAATACACTTTCAGTCTGCCATGTCAAGGTGATAGTAGCCAATCTTATCAGGAAAAAATATTTTTTTTTTACAGGCAAAGTGCTCTGTTTGTCCTTGGAATCTGTCCCAGAACCAAGCAGGTTTCTATGTCTGGATCTCTTCATCATGTGTGTTTATCTGTGAGATACTTAATATGCATAGCCCTGCTTCATTTTTCATGACTGACCTTATAGAGCACAACCCAAGCAGCTCTCAAAATTTCAGCTTTTAAGAGAGTTATCTTTCAAACTATATTTTAAGTGTGTCTCAAGAAATTGACTATGAAATTCTGCTTAAAATTATGCTAAGGGAAGGTTCACAGTAGCATTAAACTAAATCAATATGTAAGCACATTTACATGAAGGCTAGTTCTAGAAAAAGGCTGAGTAGCACCTGCTTCTATGTGAAACTGATGTCTCAGTTTTCTAAGTTACTCATATTTTCAAGTTGATGAGCAGATTTAAAGCAGGGATTTCAAGAAGCTGGAGATAATTTAGAAGCGGAAATCAGCACTGACTTTCACCAGAACATGGAAACCGTCATTATCCTGAAAACTTCTAATTGGGCCTTCACAGGGTCTAAATTCGGCAACTCAGTCAGCAGAAGAGATTGTTTAACTTTTCTTACAGGGCTGATGGTGCCAACCCACCCTGGTGAGCGAGACTTAGAAACAAAATATTATACCGAAAGACCCTTATCAGCCCTTGTATTATCCACAGCGTAGGCAGTGTTCAGCTGTAAGAATGTATAGAGACACCTCCATAGAAAATGTAAACCCAGATAGTGCCCATAAGCAACCAAATGGATGGTTTAGTAATGCAAAATGCTTGGAAGTGAAGGTCATAAGCTGTCTGATCTGGAACTGATGACCATCTTCAAAATTATGTATCTAGCAGACTGAAGGTTTAGCTTGGAAAGCCCTCTGAGAGTCTCTAAGAGCCTCAAGGAGACAATAATTAAGTTTGTAAGAAGTTTCCCCAAAATCCATGGTCTGTAAAGAGAAGACTGGGACACTAAGAAAAGGGACCTATGAAACTCGTACAAAGAGATGACTCCTTGAAAGGAAACGTGGAAGACTTACTAGCAAAGTAAGCAGAGGTTAAGGAGAAAAAAGAACTTCAGAAAGAAAGAAGCACAAAATTTCAAGAAGAGAATGGCTTCTGAGGAGCTGAAGAGTGTAAGTGGGAAGAAACAACTTTGGGCTTTGGCCAGGAGGAAGGCATTAAAGGCAGCTTGATGTGTGGGGTGAGTTAACAGTAGGGAAGGAAAACAGAGTAGAGGGAGGCAAGAGTGGGACAGAAAAAAAGTACAATTACAGGAACAAATTCTGACTTGCAGTGATTGAACTTCAAGGTACAGGAAAGTGGGTGAAAAAAACCAAAGTATAGACCCAAAGGTTTTCTTTTTTTTACAGGCTGGAATGTGCTAAATCTTGTTGTGTATAGGGAAAGAGCTGGAGGATAGGCAAACAGAGTAAGAGAATCGGTTGAGATGGAGTGAGGAAGAATAATAAATTGGGCACGAGAGGACAGGAGACTGTATGTGCAAATGGAGTTACTAGAAGGAAAGAACAGAAGACAAGCTACGTTTTTGATGGCTGTTGAGTAGAGGAAGAAGAAATATAAGCTGGATAATGGGGGAAGTTGGGCTATATTCTGCAGGGACTGGTAAGATTCTTCATGAGAGAAAACAAATCTGATGGAAGGATAGTTTGAGAAGTGAACAAAAAGACTCAAGGAAAGGTGAGATGTTTATCTGGAAGAATGAGGAGTTACAAAGAGCAGCACAGGGGAATGTCTCAGCCGACAGTGACATTTTGAGAGATGAACTGGGCGTTGCAGAGACAGCAGGAGAAGATGGGGAAGAGACAGACACATCACAAAATAGTGAGGATGAGTGTCAGGCAGAAAGGACAGAAATGGGAATGGCTATGGTGCTTACCAGCATAAATAGAAAAGGATGGGCATATGGGACAAGCTCTGAGCTGTTACAGTGAAGGTAGAAGAGCAGCAGGCAAGGGAAGAATTGTAAAGGGATGAGACTGCAGAGTATGTGTGGACAGGAAAGGGAGGAGAAAGAAGCACAGAGTTACAGCAAGAGTCAAAAAGGATAGCCTAGATAAGGTTTCTAAAGAAGTTGTCAGTGTGACACTTTCAGCTGTTCTTGTGAAGCCAGGGGGCAGTGACCTCTGCCTCTGTAGGGACTGAGCAGGCTGGGAACATCCTCGGGTGTGATGACGTGATCCTCTATGGGCTTCTCAGCAGCCTCACCCAGAATCTCAGTCCAGCCCCAGTACTGGTTGCTTCTCTTAAATGAGACTTTTTTAACCTCTTAACACGTGATACAAATCAAACCAGTAAAATCCCTTCTGCACTGGGGAAAGCAGTACTGCTATTAAAATATTCCTTCGTAGATATAAAAATGAGGATCACTTTTATAGCATGTGGTCTGGTTAAATTTAAATTGATGAGTTAGGGGCCATGACTGAGAAATAAGTTCCCTTTTTCTGAACATTACATTTAATAATGAATTCGTCAGCGATTATGTAGATCCCATAGCTATATCAACATAGCTCCCACTGTCAGTGCTCTAGGGAGTGCCTAAAAACTCCCTAACTGGGGGTGAGGTACTTTATACCAACAAAGCTGGATTCCAGTCCTTCTGGAAGTTGGTCCCAATCAGTCTTCTACATCCTCCCCCTCTACGTGGTGGTTCAAACATCACCTTTTGTCACTTCACCTCAGGCTTTTCACAAAGGCCTGATATTGAGCAGTAAGTCACTGCAGGCAATATACCAACAATATACCAACCTCCAGCATCTGGCTTGCAGGACACCTCCAGTCTCATGGTATCAATAGAAACCAGCACAGCACCAGCACAGCATATCAGTCTTTGTCCATGCTGTTCAGAACATGTGTCCTGATCACCCCAGCACCTTGTTCACTCTCTGCATTACAGTCTCCTTACTTCTGCTGGTATTTACCTGAGACCCATCACGGAGGCACTGCCCCCAGCATGAGTAGTAAGAATTCCCTCAGCCACACTGCCCACAGTGGCTGGTTGAAACGGGGACAGGACTTCACGTCTCATTCCAGGATGTCAATGAGTAAGACACTAAGGGAAAAAGGTTTAGCAATGCAAAACCTTAGTGCTTATCACCCTGGGATCTCTTGCTCTCTTTACAGATCAAAGACATTGTGTTTGCCCAGTGACCTCAGTGCCTAGACTGCCACTGCCAGCACCCGGAACCAGCACCAAGGCTAAAGAGTCCACAAACCCAGTCTCCAGAAGGCTCTGACATTTCATTAGGTGAACAACAAACTAGCTCTGACACCACAGCCAGCAGTATCAGAACTTCCCAGGATCTCTGGACAGCAAGAGATCTCCTGGTTGTATTTCTTAATGGATTTCTACAGAACTAGCAACTGCATTCACTAAAAGTAGTCCCCCAAGCTTTATGGCATATTGTCTCTGTCCCTGCCAGTGGGGTCCTTTCCATTGAAGAGAGTACTCCCAAAGTATCAACCCTCTTTAGCACACCCTGGTCATTGCCCAGCCTAGCTCTAAATGTGCAGGATAATATTGTTGAGAACTCCCAAGAATCATCAGTACTTTAATTCCTGCCTAAATTCCAGGTTGTCACAGTAGCCATGCAGGAGAAAAATCTGCCAAGCCGCTGACATGCCAGAGGCTGGAATGCAGCTCAGTCCAAACATGTCAGTGAAGTGAGGCCATTAACCTGACTGCAAGCAGGGTTCCAAATTGCAAGAAAATACTGTCTGGCATCGCCAAGATGAGACTAACCCTTGAGCAAGATTGTCTCAGGGTACTGAAAAGTTAATAGTATTTAAAAAATAAGGGGGTGTGAGCAAGTTGCTTGAACAGATCTGCTGGACCACAGACACTGTGGTTGCAGCTCTAATCATACAAAAAACATCATAAGCAGCAACTTTTTAAACTCTGAGGAAGGCTAACTTCCTTTCTCTCTGCCATTGATAGTTGCCCTGAGATCCCTAGTTATTTATAAACCATGCTGCTGTAGGAAACCCTGTAAATATCCAGAGCGATAAGCATGCCCTTGTTATTCTTGGAGTGGACAACTAAGTAAAAATGGAAATCACCTTTGGCCTGCTGGAACTTCTGCAGCACATCCTCTGTCCCCGCCCCATCAAGCTAAAAGCAGCATTGCCAGCTCTGGACTTGACCTTACCGTTATAGTCAGCTCTTTGGTCATACCTCAGTCTCTGTATCTGATAGCTGGGTGTCTGACCACCACACACAGTCAGTGAACCCAAGAGGAGATGCAGGACATTTGACAGACAATGCAGGAAAATGGACAATGCACAGCATAGAAGATTATATTCTTCTAAGTGCAAAGATTATTGCTAGGAACAGCACAAATAGGTCCAAATAGGGCCCTAGCCATGTCACAAAACATCTATAAAAACTCGGTCTGGCACAGGAGTATTTGTTGCCTAGTTCTTCTAGTATATACTTTGCAATGCTTCCAGCTTATACTTTTCTGGGGTCGCTTGTTTTTGACCTCTTCTTGCTGCTGAAGTTTTTTAAAGGGCTATTTCAAATCTACCTGTGAATGAATGAGAAATCTGCTCCTGTTCCAGCAGAGAGCTCACTGCATATTTCTCTGAGTGCTCACTGTCAGGCTGCAGCTGCCCTGGGAATGATCATCTCAAGGAGGAAAATTAGGGCGAATTGCTTGATTTTATTTGAGCACTAGCGAGGCCACACCTGGAGTGCTGTGTCCAGTTTCACGGCCCCCAGTTCAAGGGGAATGCGGAGAAACTGGAGACGGGGCAGCAAGGTCAGCAAGGTCATCTCAAGATGGTCAGGGGCCTGGAGTCCCAGAGAGAGGTTGTGGGAGATGGGCTTGTTTAGTTTGGTGAAGGGAAGGCTAAGGGAGGATGTAATAGTAACATAAAACTGGCTGTCACACACAAGGGAGTCACATACACAATAAAGCCAAACTCTTCTTGGTCAGGGCAGATGATGGTGTAAAACATGGCAAAAGCACGAAGAAGCAAAAGGCATTTATGCAAGTCTGACAGATAGTGATTGTCTAAAACATTCAGCCCATGTGTTCCTCCGGTGGAGTCTGAACAGACAATGATCTCCAAAAACACCGTGTTCTCTGTTGGCTGAGGGACTCCACAGCTGTAGCAATGTCTGGTATCAAAACATATGTAACTGAAAACTATACAGAAATCAAGCCTGAAACCAGAGAAAAATTAATGTTACATTAACTTACTGAAAGCTGAATTAATGCTTTCTGGATCTGATTTGGTTTACTCCTCACACTCTTTGACTACTTCTATTACTTATGGGGTCTCTTCCATAAGAGCATGTCAACCCCTTTTGAATTAAAGGAATAACTCAAAGAATTAAACTCAAATGTTTCAGAACTGGTGAAACTATTTCTTTCTCTCTATTTTGTTATAGTATTATTTCTAAGTGCACAAAAGAGTTAAGGCATAAACATCCCAGAATAAAAATCGTGTCTGACAGCTATAATGTCACTTTGTAGCCAGAGGGAACATTCCTGCTGTCACTAAAATACCTCGGATGTAGCCAATTGAACAAAAATGGTACTGTCTAAACAAACTCAGCACACAATGGTTAGTTCCTAACTTCAGAGGTTCAGCAGACCAACTGTGCTCCAGACAATGCTGAGTTTGTTTAAAGTGTAATACATTTAGTTGTGCATGCTTATATATGAGTTATTGTAAAGTTGCTTCAGGCTAAATTCATTTCTGCTGCAACACCACTGAAATGAGTGTACTTACAACAGAGATTAATTTGGCCCATTATGTACTAAACTTGCAGATCTTTCTTTAAAAAAGAACTATTCTTTTTGCAATTGATCTTGTTCACTGCAGTCATTTAAACACAAAGAAAGTCTTATCTGTGTTACCCCGGTGTGGTGGAGTTATACTGGATTTACGTTGTTGCAACTGAGAGAATTCTTTCAGCTGAAAATAAAGACAGCTGCCCAAATTACATGCAGATCACTGCACTTCTCCTATACACCAAAAAACTTGTAATGCACATTTCAGTGTCATGCATCACTTGCTACAGCAGCTGTAGGGAAGAGAAATTCCTGATACACAAAACTTTGTTAGAAAGTTAGGTCATGGCTTTAGCTGTAAGAGATTTCAACATCTAAGCAAATACGTTTAAGCTTTTCCATTATGCATGGATGGTGAGCAGTCCATACTCTCTCCAATTTACGGGGCAGACATGGAATTATTTTCCCATCTGGATTATCTACAGAGATGGCATTTCAGCATCCTCGATATGAAAACTTTGAACTCAAGGATGAAGAAATAAGATTCAAAATAACAACTAGGTGCCTAAAACACAACTATAAATGAAATTTAGGTGCCTAGAGGGAAAAACTCACAAACCACCTCATCATCATCACCTTGGCTTTGTTTGGCCTGATGCTGCTTTAGGCGCAGCCACCCTTCACATGCTGCAAGATAATTTCAAAATAATCTAAAATAGAAAAAGAGACCTGATTTTCAGAATGACACATTTCTTCCAAAAAAATCATCTCACTGTTTCTCTAATTCAAAATGTTTTAGACGAAAATTCTCAGGCTTCGTTTCATAAAGAATATGTGAACATGATTTGAAATCCTAATCTTGGGGAATAAAAATTCTAAATGTTGTCTGACCTTAGTGCCAACAGTCATTTTGCAATGATGAGCTTTTATGCCACAGACCAGGCCGACAGAAGCTGCCTGAGACCCTCAGACATCTGGGCTTCCACAACAGGGAAACAACACGGAAAGACGGACAAAGCAAGAATTACTGAGACATTTCACGGTCTTATCTTACACAGGAAGGCAAAAATTTCTTCCTAGTCTTAAGGAAGTTCTGAATCCGAATTAAGCCCCAGAGCTTGGATGAGTCAGGAGCAACTCGTGCTGCCAGGCTGCTCTGAAGGACTGATGCTGCCTGCTGCAAGGAGAATGGCATGGAGGCAGCCCAAAGGCAGACACTTGCAGCTCCACCTACAGCCACAGAAATGCTGAAAAGTAGGTCCACTCCTGTAAACAATAAAGAGCAGAGATTTAAAAAATACATCCCAAAAATTAGACACAGAATTCTCATGCAGGCCATAGCAAGAGGCTGGTGCAGACTACATACTTCTCCATGCTGCAAAATCCCAAAACACAGCAGTCACTAGTACAGCCCCATTCACAGACAAATGTAAATACAGGCATTATTTTGTAGACTCCTGGCCAAGAATTTTGCTCTCAAAGCATTGGGCTTCACCACTTTAATCGAGCACAGAGTTTAAAAGACTACAGGATGTAGAAAATCCAGACAATCAGCCATGTGAGTTTCTGGTACCCCAGCCAGGCTGAGTTTGCTGCAGGTTTTTCTGTCATAATGAAGATGATTCTTTCCCCTCAGAGTATCCATAATCCAAACATGATGAGTTTGCTTATGAAAAAACCTCCTTAGCTGCTTACTTCTGCATTTTGTGCAGAATTTTCATAGCAAACCCCTCTACATAAGACATGCAAAGCAAACAGTAGGTTCCTCTGTAGGGCAGGATAGGTCAACCATAATTATCCCTTAGTCTCTGCTCAGAAGACCACAAAATTCCTTAAAGTCAAAATCTTTAGAAAGTTTAATCTTCCCAAACAGGGGAGGGAGATATATGATAGCTGCTAACTGTTTGCTCTTCCTTTTTAGTTTTCATTAAATTGAGTATAGACATAAAATCTATATTCTCACATGGAAAGTAGGTTTATTTCACTTTACTCCATCAATTCACTGACTTTGGTGGATCCTGTGCAAACAAAAGAAAAATGTAGCCCAACAAAAAATGTATTGTCTTTTTGAGAGTTTCAACTTATGAAGCCCTTTCTATTTTCAAAAATATTCCCTAGAAAGCACAGGAACTCCTTAAAGAGCCCTGTCTCATGCTACTTAGAAATGTGAAGGTCTGAACATTTTAATATATTTTATCATACTTTCACAGGACAAATAAATAAGGAGGGTGAAGAACTACAGGTATTTGATTTTTTTTCTTCAGGAGGCAACCTCTAAAATTACAGAGACCTGGCTGAAAAAAGGTACCCACCACACACAGGTTAGAGCTGGCTACATTAGAGATGCAAACACAGTGAGCCTGGGCAGCTCTTTGTGACCTTGGTGTCAGTCTGCTCATTGCCACTGTCCATGGCACCAGGCACCTCAACCACATCTGTAGCCACTGTCATAAGTGCTGATGGTCGCCCTTAAAAACAACATATGCCAAAAACCCACACATTGGATACCCTTCTCTAGGGACTAAAAATAGTCCTGACAGACAACTACCACTAGTGACTCAAAGATACACAGACCACATACTTCACAGAGAAGAAGAAAAGTTAACTACCCATGAAGGACAGCATTTTGTTGCTATGTACCACTAATCTCTCTTTAAAAATGAAAAAATACTTATACAATGAAGAACAGCCGGTGCAATCCAACTGTCTTACTGATGCATTAACAGTAATTAATGATACCTGTAATTCTGGCATAATATCACATATCTGCACGTGCTAGAATGTGTATTTCCTCAAACTCCCTGTTCTCCTGGACTACAGCACTCTAAGAAAAACAGTCTTCCTAGATCATCTTTCTGAGAAGGCTCTCTTCAGTTTTGCTTTGGATAAGCATCTGCTTACTCTATTGTCTGCTGAAAATAGACACAAAGACAAATAGACTTGATGCACATCCAGTTGCCAAAAGTGATCAAAATGTCAGCCCTATTAAGATCTTGCTATCTGACATCTGTTTCCTTGAGAGGCAACATGTATTACCTTCATTGCCTTCATTCCTATTCCAGCTACAGTGTGGGGGAACACTGATGAGGTTAGTTAAAGCCCATTCTTAGTGAAAATGCTTGCTAAAGCCCAGCTGATTGTTCCTGTGCCAAATCTCTGAGAACAGCAGCAGCAGTACAGGGGTGTGTGGAATGCTCCTCATTCAGCTTTCAGCACAACTGTTCAGACATACACTGGAGCAGTAGAGTTCCCCCCAGTACACCTCTTTTCATTACTATCAGAATCTTCAGGGTGCCCTAACACAGCTGTGCATGAGGAGGTCACACCTTTCACTCTTTCTCCAGAAACTCACATGAAGCTCAATGCGGCAGCAAAAGGTACCAACACCATCACAAAGGCCTTCAGAGACCACGAGTAGCAACATTTGTATCGCATACTCCAGCCAGAAATTCTTTAGAGACAGTGGATTCAAAGTGACAGCAGTGTGGCTGCATCCCAAGGGAGGTAGAGTCCATGACCAAGCTGTGTCTGCACCAGCTGATGCTCTCAGCTCCCTTGGGAGTACTCTGTCTATTCTTCAAGTGACAAAATTGTGGAATATGCATCTAAATAGAAAGCATGCCAGATACATTTGTAGCAAAATGTGCTCTTGGTCAGAGGCAAGTGAGTTATCAGCTAGTATTACCACTTTATGCACTTCCTTAGCTTATTACTACTGCGAAGCACAATCTTAGTACTACCCATATTATACACCTGTCAGCTTGCTTTACCCCTGCCCAGTCATCAGAGATAGTGAACAGTCTGGTTTACCATATGGATACATCATGTAAAGCAGAGACAGCACTGCCTGAGCACAAGGAGGCACCAAAAAAATATGCTTGGCTGTACTCACTGCCCTGAGAGAGAAGCACTCAGTACTACAGGGCAGAAACTATGACCTGCCACGTCCATATAAGTGCTGCAGAGAAAATAAAGTTTTACAAAGCCTTCATACTTAACACTTCTGGGAGAGACACTTAGTCTTGCCCGCATTGCTGCTTCCGACAAGTAAAACTTCTCAGAAATCTGGCCCTGGCCTCTTCATGGGACTCTACAATGTTAAGACTAACTTGCCTTTAGTACATTGTACATTTTCAGTACAGAATTGAGTTACATTTCTGCGTGCTGAACTGTGAACGTTCCTATAAGGGCCAAATCAGCAAATTTCAAATGCAGTGGACACTCCACATTATGCCCAGTAAGGACACATTTTCCCTGCGCTGAAATCCTTCATGCATTTATAGGTAACAATCTCGTGGCACGGCAGCTAGGTGGATAAATCAGAGTTAGTGAGTCAGCACTGGGGGGAAAGGTGGGAGTTGCTGCCAGTGCCACACTGCACGAGATGAACAGTGACTCCTGTGTCAAAGCAGGAGCCAAGAGTGAAACCTGTATTTGGCAGAAGGCAGAAGCAGACCTCCCACTGATGTCAAGGTAGTCAGCATTTCACCCTTGCACGTGCTCAACTGGGTCTTGTTCCCATGTGTCCTCTGGGCTGTGAACTTCTTTTGAAGCTACTGGGAGTTCTGCATGGAAACGGGTTTCAGCATCCAGTTTTCCAAGAGATGCAATTCAGTGAGCACTTCACATGATGAAGGAAAGCAGCAGTGTGAGTAACAGGAGGGAGTTAACTGTTCCGTCACATTAGTGTTTTAAAAGAACGTCTACACAACCATGAAAATTTAATCTAGAAGAGACAATGCTGTGGTACAAAAAGTTTATTTAGTCACAATTTTGTAAACATGTGAGGTAAATTAACGTTTACATCAACTTGCTTCTTACAGAATTTAATATACAAGGCACTTCTCTGAAGACAGTACTTTTAACTGTTTGCTGGTTTTATTGTTACTACAAGCTCCTGACTGCCCAGAAAACTTGTTATGTTTGTTGTCAGATTCTGTCATGTAAAAGACAAACATCCGGAAAGCAACAAGAAAGTTCTGAGTAAGCTTTCTTATGCTTTAGAACCTTTTAACTGTGAGAAATAGTGACAATGCAAATAGCAATGTATTCTCCACCTTAAAATATGCTCACGCATCTTGCATAACTCTTCAAGAACTGAAAATTCTAGAATTAGATTGGCATCTTACAGCAAACTTAAAAGGCAAATCTACAATTTCTTTATCACATCAGTGGTTTTAGTTTATGCAGATAGTCCCATTGCCTTTAATGGTCTTATTTGCAAAAGTTAAAATAACTTGCATGAAATTCTATTTGCAGGCTTAGAACCATATTTTTGCCTAGAAAGAAAAACATTTATTTTTTGTAAAATTTTCTACAGTGTAACAGTGCAGTGTTTATCCACAAATACTTTGTTTGGAATTTTAAACCAGGCTGTAAATTTCGCTCATAAGGGACACATGTCACAGCTAGTTATTGTCATTGAAGCTCTAAACACACAGAAAGGCATATGAACAATAATGAACCTTAGTTTATTTGGTAATAATTGAGTTCATGATGAAAAATATTTTTTTCCATGGTGTGCTCCCTATATATCCAACACCCATATTTTAATTATACAGAGAAAGTTGATACTATGGATCAGTGATCAGGTTAAATTTAATGGTACTGAAGAGTTCCTGTGTTATAGTAAGACATTTCTCTCTTAAGTTTAACACAATGGCAGAGTCATTCTTTTACTTCTTATACAAATGTAAACTTAAAAAGCAGTTTATTTCATCCAAATGTGCAATCTGAAATCAAATACTGAATGTAAACTTCAGAAAATCAAAATTACAAGAGCACACTTTTCACAAGAAAAATCAAAGTAAAACATTTGGAATTAAAAAAACCCCAGCCTGTTCAAATCCATGGTGTTAGTGTCTGTATAAAACAAAAAGACCTGGGGGCTCAACACTCTGCTCCTGCAGACTGCTGTCACCACATGAACTCAGTGGAATACAACAGTTTGTAGCAGCTGAGGAGGTGGTCCCATGACTAACCAAAAAAGGGCCTAAATAGTGATCTGATTTTTAAAGCTTGCTTTTATTATTTTACTGATCCTACACTTATGTATTCATACCAGGAAATAATCTTAAGAGCTGCAAAATGTCAAACATTTAATTAGCTCTAAGTGCCTTGTTGAACAACAAATATACTGCAAAAAGAGTAGTACATCATACACCTGGTAACTTGTTCAAAGAATATATTTTTTCGGTTTTCTTTTCCATAGTTTACCTCAGCATACTTTTTAACTTCAAGTAACAGAGAGAACAAGTCTTCCCACAATTATTCTACTCAAAGAGCAAAAATTAGTGGGGTTTTTTTTCAGTCTGCGTAATATCAGGCATGATTCTGTTCTGACTTCTGCTTTTGTGATAACTTACCTACAGGTTTCATCTTAGCTGTGCACCTGAGGTCTTTCAGAATTGTGGCTTGACCAGCCATATGCTAAATCAGGGTATCACTTGCTACCAATTCCCATGAAACTTTGTAATTAATTGATGTGAAAGAGTCAACAACTAGGAAATTAGCAGATAATTTTTGCCAACAGACTCTATTCTGCAAGTCAGTGGGTGTTTGTACATATTTTCTAGAACTGCTGAATACTGCACAGAATTCGGCACTTGACTCACAGGATGTTGAATTCAGTGATCATTCATGAGTAAAGACTAAAGTCCTCAAAACTGGCCACACCAGTAAGATTTTTCTTTCAACGAATCTGAATCCAGATGTGATGTGGCAACTACAAGCAGTTGTAAGCACTACGGAGGAGTTCTGCCAAAACAGTTACCTGGGCTTAAATGAAGAGACAGTTACTGGACTCCAAATGAAACTGTAGGTAATGAAGAGGCTTGACGCTGCATAGTTACGTGATGGAACTTAAGCTGATCTTAAAAGCGCAACCTGTGAGTTGTAGCTTTGCTTTCTCAGACCATGACTGCCTGGATGCAGAGGCTGCTCTCTCAGACTTCTCTTAGGGGTTGCAATAGAGTTACATTTCTCCCCCCGAGCTTCACCTAACAGGAAAAATCATCTTTTAGAGCTTTCCAGTAGTTACTCTAGCTGAAAATACCATATATTCCACAAAAGCATCTGAGCTTTCTGCAGGTCTAACCAGACACATTAACTTGAAAAGGTCAGACTAGGTCTCAGTTGATCCTAACTTAAATCTATCTCTGTTACTTTTCTTTATATACAGTCTGGATGCAATCCTGCAGGACACACTCTGTGAGGGTAGTACTAAAGTAAGGGCTGCAAGATGCAAAGCCCCATCAAACAACATCAGTTTTGCTCTCAGGAACTGATATAAAAAAGCACACATTCCAGGTGGTCTGGTTTATATAAATACACTCCAGAAAGACTTTGACTTCATTCTTCAGAAGCATAGAACAATGGAAAATGTAGCCCATAAACTCTGATGTACTAAAATACAGATGCATATATTGCATTATTTCAGCAATGTAGTTAACTGGCATTTGTCAAAACTTACAAAACTGCAATTATAGATAGTAGTAAATCTAAAAATTTTGAATCTTAATTTCTGCCTTTGTTTATATCTAGGCAACTTCAAGTTTAGTCTATGTTCAGCATAGCTGCATGGATACAATAGAAAGCAGAACTTGGCTTTTAGCTTTCTTCCAGAAAGGGTTTTTATGGCTTGTAACACAGAAAAACCACGAGAGCATGCCTGAAGCTGAATACCTAATAATAAATATCTTTATTGTACCACTACACATTGACTTTTAATGCAGTGCCTGCCCTTAAGATCCATGGCAGCAGAAGGACTTCTCCACACCTTGTTCAACACAAGCAGGACAAGGAAATCATGAGACAACATGCCCAAAGGTTGCAGAACAGTGCTTCTGAACGTGAGAAGCTCTTTGTGACTACTTAGAAAGCAGTAAAAATGTTTGATCTTGAGTGGTGGGAATATATTTTGGCTGTTGAATAAAATAAGCACACTCAGGAAAACATGTAACAGCAGAAATAACTGGCAATGTTAACTACTCCCTGCAGGGTGACCCTGCCGTGCCTGAGTAAGGACTGCACTGCCAGGCCAAACACTTTGAAGACACAAAGGCATATCCCAGTGTGTTTGACTGCTCTTTTCCAATTACAGTACTTTCGATCTATAGCAGCAACAGGACTGACTCCGAGCTTCAGTTCTTTTGGATTCTGCTTAGAACAGAAGCTGGGTCCAATTCTGTATTCCTTTTGTACCGAAACTCTCCCGAGCCTTATCAGGCATGCAGAATTCTGACTAACATCTTGTTAAGGAGGAAATAAAGGACAGAGCCTGTTGTAAGGAAAGCTGCACCTTCAAAACAAGTACTTTCCTTCACTCATTTTTAAGGGAAACACACATTTTTCAAAAGGAGGATTTCAATGTCTTTTCTAAGGCCCTAAAGCTAAATTTCTTCTGGCTCCCAAAACTTCATGTGAATGTTAGTTTTGCTTGAATAAGGACTGCAAGATCCATTCCCAAATCTTGCTTCTTGTTAAATTGAATGGAAATTCTGCAAGTGGCTTCAGTGGGATTGGAATAGACCCTTCAGCCACCACATTGCCCAGATATTTTAGCCACCTTTTCTGCAATACAATATTATCTAAGTCTGTTTTCATTGACCTGAAGACACTACAGATTGATGTTAAAGAGTACACAACAGGAAATAATGTTGCTTTGGAAATTTCACCAAATTTACTAATTTGGAAATTAGTAAGTTTCTTTCCCCTTACATTTTCTTGTAAGATCAAAGATCAAACTAAAATTATTAAATACACAGTCAAGTAACTTTAAACCTACAGATCATTCTCAAAATGTTCAAATACTTAAAAATAAGCACTCAAGTTTACTTCTAAAAAGCATTTTTCCAACAAACTTAAGCTGATATCTAATAGTCTAAAATGCAGAGCTGTACTTCATCCTAATTGTTTGTCCACAGGCAATGTATGGGGCCACAGTGTATTGAAATCATAATCCTTGCTTTCTGAAGAGAAATTGTTCTGTGTAATAATTTCCAAGGTGTGATTTAAATTCCTGTCCTCCTGTAAGCAATTTTAGAAGTCAGCTAAAATGATAATCAAACATGCTCAAACAGATTTGCAGGCTTATAAACATGGTGTGATCATGGTTGGCAAACACTGGATAGAAGGTCAAACCGAACACTTCCTAACAGGTCAAGAGTAAAAAAAAATTATGGAAAGAAGAACCTCAAAAATCTATTCCAGGGGTTCCCTAAACTTTGCCTGGCCGAGGACCACACTGGTGACTTGCCATGAGCACAAAGGCTTCACTAAGTCATATTATATGGAAGAAACTGCGTTACCTTTAATATGGCAAGTTGGTCCGTAGAGACGACAGGTGGCAACAGGCAATATACCACCCTGATGTTTGCCATAGGGCTACGTAAGATTCGAGAGGAAGAAAGCAAGTCATTGCATCTGCTCGTGTAGAGCTTCTGTGGACAAGTGAAGTGAAGGCAAGGGCAAGAGGGAGATGACAGCCAGGTGCATGGGCACTAGGGATATTAACATTTTTTTCGGATGAAAGTCAGCCTCAGGGCACATGGCCAGCTACCATCGCCACCTGTTATCTGTGCAGGCCTCCCCTATGGCTGCCCTTGAGGGATCTGCCATGAACATGAAGGAAAGTGGGACTGGTCCCCTGGCCCACGGGCTGCGCTTCGGTCACCCCTGACCTATTAGAAAATGTTGATAATTTTCCCCACTACAACTCACAGAGTGCAAAAACAGCAAGCGTCTAAGTTTGAAGCCCAGGCCTTCTCACCCACGCCAGGCCTGGCCTCCCCGGGCAGCTCCCCTGCCCACTCCGCCTTCCTCCACCTGCTCCCCCGAGCAGGGGCGACCGCCCTACACGGCCAGGTCGTCTGACCGGGCTCTGCAGCTGCTCGACTTACTGGCCCTGCTCAAGCGCCGCGTGTCTACGAGCAGCGGTGGCTCGTGCATCTCCACCGTGGTGCAGGCAGCCGAGACGGGCCGTGCCCCCGACAGCTCCACCTCGCCCTCCACATCCCACCTGCTGCCGCTCGCCCCGCTCAGGCTGGTGCTGCTGCCGCTGTTGGCTGCGGCGATGGGCAGCACAGCTGGGGGTGGGAGTAGCTGCTCCAGTGGCTCTTCCTGCTCGGGAAGGGGATGCCGGACACTGCTGGGGGTAGAGGAGCCTGCTGAGCTGGAGGAAACCTTCCCCTGCTGCTCAGCTGCCATGTTGGCCCAGTTCTGCTCGGACGTCACGGCACGGCTGCTGCTGTTGAAGTAGTTGATGACGGCTGGCGTGGGCGTGGGGATGGGAGTTGGGATGGTGACGGGAGTGGAGATGGGTGTGGGAGTCACAGCACGGTGCCTCTCCTCAGGAACTTGTGGAGCAGGAGGGTAGCTTGCCATGGACGTCGTGTTGGAGGGGGGCCGTGGTCTTGGAGCAGCTGTAGCATAGTATGATGCCATGGTCACTGGGGCCAGCAGTGGTGTGACAGCACGGGTGTCAGGCAGAACAGGGGCTGGCGTGGCAGTCGTGACCACCACAGGTGGTGCTGGTGGTGGCAGGGAAACAGGTTTGGATTCCCCTGTTACCATAACTGGTGTCATTGTTGCAACAGGCATCTCAAGGATGTACTGGCTTGTCATGCCCTGCTTAAGCTTCTTCCACCCCAAGTGATATATCTCAAGCATGTTCAGCAGCAGGGAGACTGAGGCCACCACCAACATGAAGATGATGAAGATGGTCTTCTCAGTGGGCCTCGAGATGAAGCAGTCCACAGTGTGTGGACAAGGTGAGCGGCTGCACTGGTAGACAGGCTTTAGCTCGAAGCCATATAGGAAGTACTGGCCCACAATGAAGCCCACCTCGAACAGTGTCTTGAATACGATATTGAAGACATAGGTGCGGAGCAAGGCACCCCCCATACGGATTCTACCACGTTCATCACGGATTGGGAGCTTCTCTTTCCCCCTTTTGACAGTAGGATCCTTGACGTTATTGCTGCCTCCTCCACCACCACTGCCAGATGCTGCTGCTGCTGGGTAGTTGCCGTCTTTGCCGCTTCCCTTCTTTTTCAGCTCCTCTTTCTCTTTCCTCTTCTCCTCCATGCGTACAATGTGCAGGACATGGCCCAGGTAGATGAGGGTTGGAGTGGAGACAAAAATGATCTGCAGCACCCAGAAGCGGATGTGAGAAATGGGGAAGGCTTTGTCATAGCAAACATTTTCGCAACCAGGTTGCTGAGTGTTGCATGTAAAGTCCGACTGCTCGTCTCCCCAGACCTCCTCAGCAGCAGCCCCCAGCACCAGGATCCTGAAGATAAACAGTACCGTCAGCCAAACCTTGCCAATAACCGTGGAGTGCTCCTGCGCATTCTCTAACAGTCTCCCCAGAAAGCTCCAGTCACCCATTGTTTCAGATTTCTAACCTACAATAAGAACATTAGAGCAATTAGAGCAATGTTAAAACATCTTACAATTACACAGCGCTGGGGCAGAACAGATTGATCCTCGACAAATGACATTTCTTAAGGGCACTTGCTTTTGCAGGATATTGCACTCATACATTAAGAACTAGGTAACCCTGGGACCATGCAACCACAGGCTTTGGTGAGCACAGAAAGGAGATGTTTACTGCTCTCACAGAGCCCATAGAGGCTTAAATGCCTATACACAGTTGGCAAGAAGGATTCATAAGTTAGAATTTCTACAAGATTTAAATATTTTAAAAAACATTATTTCTGTTTCCTCTGTCTCAGATGGCTCTAACTGCTCCTGCTTATATTTAGAAAAGAACAGGTAGAAATCAGATCAATTAAACAGAATAATCCTACTGTTAACACAACTACACTGGTATCCAGAGTGTGATGCAAAGTTTGCCTAACTCCAATAATTTCATTGTTATCAGAACTTATTTATTCCAGCATTCGGAATGTTAGTAATGTCCCAGGTCTCTGCTATTTTTGAACTGTACAAACACAGAAAAATAGTTACTCAAAACTTGTGGAATTTAGAGTTTAATTTTGGAATCTGTACAACTTAACAAGCATGTTCTCAAAGCCTAATCATATTCGAATTTGTTTATTTCTAATAAAATCTAGACATTTTAATAACTTGGAATATTGGGAAGAATGGGAAATTCTGAGACGAATGGTGAAAAGGTTTCTATGCCATTTCCCCTACTGTCCTGGCAGTTAGCATTACTGAATCATACCTACTGCAACATCCTTAAAACAATACAAAACAAAAACCAAAACAACAAACTCAAGGTTACTTCAGCAACTATATACAGAGATTTTCTTGGAAAAAAATAAAACTACATCCTATGACCTTACTTCTGTGACAAACAACTGGCATATATTCTCAGCAGTTTCCACCAATTCATGTATGATGGGCCTCCCAAGTCCAAGTCTAGGCAGAGACACAGTTGCTGATTTGGAAAGGCTTGAAGCGCAAGACTTTTTTTAATATCAGATTCCTCGGAAGTTTCCTCCAATTGCGAAACAGGAGAAATCTGCTGGTATCACTTCTGTTATCCTGGGCCTGTTCCTAACTCGACTATATGTAAGAATACTGGAATATATGTAAGAAGTACATTTCATTCTCCTAATAAACTCCTATGTTTTATATGTCAACCTTCAACCGAAAACAAAATAAAAATTTTACTTTCAGTAACTGCAATACCTTCAGAAATACTTGTATTGTAATTCAGATCTAACAATTTGAATACAAAAAAACCACTATGAGGAAAGTGATTATCTTCTTGTTTAAAAATCTTAGAATATTTTATCAGTATTACTTAATTACATCTTACTATACTTCTACTTCTTATCCAAACACCTGGGTGTCTTACAGTTCCCAAGGAAAAAAAAGGTGTTCATCACTACAGCTAGGAATCTACCACTGGAAAAGTATACTATTCCCGTCATTAGATGAGTGTAATTTCCAGCAATTATGTCACTGTTTTTCCAGAAGAAGTATTTCCAAAGTCTGTCCTGAGCTTCTCCCAGGCTTTTAGTTAAGGCAATTAAAGAAATGAAACTTATTTAAGGTACTTTTTTATAACTTGATTTTACTGTGAGGCAATGAAATACCTATAACTGCAGACTAGTACGCTTTCACACAAAAAGCAACAACACACCCGTTAGTATTTTGCAGTTTTGTAAATCCTGGAATACTAATTCATTTTTTTAACCCACAAACTTAATTTAACAAAACCTCCCCCTAAAAATACATATTTGATATTCTTCAAAAACACATTGTCTTTAACATAAGTGAATTCTTTTTCCAATATAACACGATAAACTGCAAACAATGATACTAAAAACGAAATACTGATTTTGTATACATATGTTCCTTGTCCTGAAACATTTTTTAAAAGATATATTCAGATTCTTTTTGAAGAATGTATTTTTTCTCCTCTTAAAAGAGTAGCCCAAAGCTGAATAAATTTTTGTTATAGTATTTTTATAGTCATAATTTAATATATTTATATTATTTTAAAATTTAATCATCAATCTTAGTTTTATAAGATTTAAAATATTTTGGATGGTTAAGTAATTTTAATCCTGACAAATAATCATTTTTAAGGGAATAATGAATTAATTTTGTGGGTTTTTTTACTCAAAACCATTTGAAGATATATCCAGTTTAGTTTCAGCTTTGAACAAAAACTGTTGTTCGGGCATGTTCTCATTATGATTGGGAAAATGTAGGAAAAGCAAAATGAATAATGTGATATTTGATGGATTAAAGAAGTTTAGCATAAACCTAAGTTCAGTATTTCCTTTCTCTGCTCTTCTTTATGTTACCCTGTGCCTCTCAGTACAATACTCTCTGCCTCCCTTTATTTTCCACCCATATCAAACAAAATAGGCAGCTCAGGTAATGAGCAGTCAAAGTTACAGTTTGTTATTTCGTTACTAATACTTGTAATAGAAAGTTTATTAACCAGCAAAAAGTTAGGCCATTAAATCTTCTTCAATTCAGCACTCATGTCCCGTTTTCAGCACGTCTGCAATTACCCTTGTATCCAACAGCACAAAGGCCACATACTGTTTTTTATAAAAACAGATATTACCTTCCATTGCATAAAAAGAATGGAGTTGGTCTGCCCTGTCTGAAAAATGATAAGCCCTGCACTGTAAGGTGAACACAGGTATCAATTTTTTTCCCCTACGCGCACACGGTTGTGCATCTCTTACAGAGATCAATAGGCAATGATGGCTACAATAAAAACAGGATATTTTGTGCTTTTCTGAGGGTTGATAAAGTGATTAGCAGAAGAACAATAACAATCTGTAAAACTTAAAGATGACAAATAATATATCCATCTAACTTATTCTTAATCATTCGCCATTCACCAATGCTACTCAAGAATTTTTTCTTTTTACTACAGGTCAGCAATGCCCAGGCTGAGATAAATCAGGACACCAAAGACATGACACAATGCACTTCTCAAAGGCTACACATAAAAAGCTATTCTAATGCTTACATTAGTTAAAAGTTTAATTTCTGTGTATCAGAACGTGCAAATTCATCCTGCACACAAAGAGAAAGTGTTTAAGCCGTGAGCAGATACTTCACAGCATCTTAACTTCACAGAGGTGAAAAATCTCAGTGTACATCTTAGTATGAATTGCAGCAACTGTTGCCTTCACCAGAAACGTGTCTTGTCCTTAGTACATAAATACTGGAAGGACATCATTTCCAAGGGCAATGCAAAGTTACGTGTCTCCACTGGCAGGAGAGTTCCCAGAAATCCAGGTCCTGTGTCTTTCTTCAATGTCAATACATTCTTCAGTGAGCAATTCTTAAGGCCAATGTAACTCATCCAAAAATCAGACCAATAATTGTAAGGGGGTGCCTTGATAAAAATAATGATTAAATTATGTTAAACAAAAACAGAAGGTTCACAAAGCTCACAGAATATTTGATTTTTCACTATTGAGTTCAACAATACCTATATCTAAATTTAAACAGCCACAACTCAGTATTTTAGCCGAGAATAATCCCAAGCTTGTTTTTGTACTATTACATAAACTTCAGCTGTATAATTATACTTTCAGTGCTGCTGAAATACAGAGACGGGCAACTGTTAAGACCTAATCTTCATAAATGGATTGTGAAAGGAGACATTTTTTCTTTTTGTACTTGGAAAAAAATGCAGATTAAGAAATGAAACATCTTTATCTGCATTTCATGATGTCCATGAATACCCACAAGGGAATGACAGAGAATCTGTCTCAGAAAACAATCTAACTCAACAGTAGGAAAAGCAAGGACTTCATGGACCTTTGTATCATTTAATAAGAACAGGGAGTCTTGTATTATTTGATGTATTGTATTATATTTCTTGTGTTAGAAAATCATTCCTCTGAGACCAACACTGAAAAATGGACATTCATAAAAATTGGCGTGGCATTTAGGAATCAATGTTGTGTTATTAATTACTAGTTTAGTACATGCACAATCACACTTCGCGTGTGACAAAGAGATCAAGCAAGCAAGAATAAATTTTAGAAGCTGCAATGTCATATCTATCCCTCTGCAGGAGAGCAATAATTATAATGTTACAGCTACAAACTTTCCAGTTAGTTTTATTTCTGATGACATCACTGAAGAGGTTCATCACTATGGACCAGGTGTGCAAAATTTGACATTTTATTATTTATAATTCTACTCAAATATGTATATGTGTATTTATATACACATATGCACACAAATAAGTACACAGCTATGTTACATATATTACCAGATTATGATACTTGATGTATTTAGAATTTCATTATACTGGTACCTCCAAAAAATGTCCCAAAACAAATATTTAGCAACCTAACAGATATCCTTGTCTGAATACAATTTCTTAAATTCAGCCCACACTTCCTTTGATTTCTCGGGACAGTCTAAAAACTTGGGATTTAGATATTTTTTTCTTCAAATTTATCTACATTTTATAAAGCAGTATGACAAAAAAAGCTGTTGAAACAACTTGCAATATTTTATTTGTTTTTACACCAAACAGTCAGGCACCTCCACTACTACCAGGTTCTTAACTTTGCTAATTTAAATCAGACAAAAGCAGTCATCCTTCAGAAAAGTCTGCAGCGTGACCAGGTAATTCCAGACAAACTGCCATATATGCAGGCACAGAATAAGCTACTGTAATTTCCAGTGAAACTTAATGGTATTTGGCCATGTACATATCTATGAAACACAACAGTGAGTGTTTCATAAATCACAATAGAGCTTTCACAGTTCATTTTATAAACTTGTTTAAACAAGGATTTGAAAAATACCTTTCTTCATGCTCCCAGTGTCATACTTTCAGACACATCTATCACCACTCTCACTGAATTTTAAACACTTGTTAAAAATTAATTCCTTAACTGATCTTGTTATTACCTTGAACTTACTTTACTGCTATGGAGCCTCCTCCTTAAATCCCAGGCAAAACTTCTTTTGACTTCTTCTTGATTCCACTTGACCTCTGAGTGAAAGTTTGGCCTGAGTAAAGGAAAAGCGCGAGGAGTGCAGGGCTGAGCCCAGGAGGAGAGCTACACCCCACCTGTTAAACTCCTCTCTTTCCCCCTGGAACAATCCCCTGCCCTGATTTGTTAGCCACGGGAGAAAAACAGGAACAAAAAGCAACCCATTTTCCCCCCCAGAATACCCAAATGCCATCTTAGAGCTCTACATGGGAATGAAAAGACAGTGACTTACCCTTAAAGCTGAAAGGTGGGAAGGGTGTGGTGCTACCGGGGGACTGCGGAACAGCCGTGGAGCATGAGGGCAACAGTCCTACATCCCGAGTGAGTGAAGCATGAATGAGACAGACCTGTCAGATGCCCACATATCATCAGCCACACAGATCTAAAAACCGCACAGTGAGGAGTGTCCCGCCCCCTGCCCCAAATGTACAAAGGAAAGAAGAGCCTTTCTGGCATTCAAAGACTCAAGACCCTTTTTCACTGCAGAAAAGCAGGGACTCCAACGTTTGAGTATCCATCTGCAAGGACTTCAGGCAAGTTAAAGTAACTGCTAGGGAGACCCTGTTCAAACTTCTTGAAGTACACTTTTGTACTATGGAAACCATTTAAATTTTTTCTAGTTTAATTCTAAAATGTTCCAGTAGGATTCTCTCATTTCCCTATAAATTTACCTTAAAGGTCAATTTAAAGGTAAATACCTCCAGTATCTCTGGCTACTCCATTCACTTCATCCTTCATACCTATGTCAGTGTCTGAAAGACCTAACACACTAATGAATCCTAATAACATGCTAGGCTTATATGATTTCTTCAGTGTGTCAGCAATGAACCCAAATACTTTTTGCCTACAGGAAAAAAAAAAAAGACACAAATGAAACAACTTTTCTGCTGATAACATTGGCAAATTTTTACTTAATCAAGCTTCATGCCTTCCAAAGAAGAATTTATTCAACTCAATACTTTGCATCACTTGTGAGTCCTAAGTGAACGAGTGAGTGACTGGCATGTTTCGATAACTCTCAGACCAAAGATGTGGACAAAGTGAGGTAAAAGTCTGATCAATGCAGGGAGGCCACCCAGCCGTTTTCCCCACTATCAGTAGAAAGTGCTTGTATGGGCCAGATAACTCAGAGCTCACCTCAAGGAACCCCGGAACCATCTTGGGTTATGCTTGTAAACTCCATCATTCTGTGTGGCACCACTTAAAACGTTCAAAGAAATTCTGGCTCTGCTTTACATTTAAGACTTAACTTTACTCCGAGCACAAAACTGTCTTGAAATGCACATCAATGTTCACATGTTAGTGGCAACTTTTAAGAAGATATTACATGCCCCTAAACAACAATCCTGGATATAAATACTTGTTGTTTTGTCCTCCACTGCATCTTCTGAAGTATTTGGTGAGGTTTGGACACTTCACCCTGCCACACCAGGCTCAGTTACCGTCCCATCTGTGAGGGCCGCTGCCTGCAGACGTTCCCTCGGCGGGGCAGGAACAGAGGGACACTCGCGCCAGGGTCCCTCAGGAAGGTATTCAGAGGAGTAGGGCCCCTGCCACGACTCCTCCTCAGCAGGATGACCAGGCTCGGCCCCGCCCTGCCCTTCCCTGGCGCCCATCCCACGGCCGGGGGACACGGCAAGCGGGCAGCGGCCCCGGGCAGGCTCCCGCCTCCAGCGCCGGCTCGGAGCGTGCCCGCGGCCGCGTCCCCTGTGCCGGGCGGCGCGTCCCCGCCTGGAGCCGAGCGGCGCAGCCCAGGGGCGCTCTACTTACGCTTGGAGGGAGGAAGGCTTTTTTAAGCAGCAAAGGCGCGACTCGTTCGGAAGAGTCCGGGCGGCGATGGCGCACAGGTCGTTTAAGCGGGGGGAAGAGGCACCCCCAAACTTTGCTGGGGCTGTGGCAGAAGCGGCGGGGCGGGGCGGGCGGCGCCGGGAGCCCGTGCCCAGCGCCCTGCCCTGCGCCCTGCCTGCTGCTGCCCGCGCTGCCCGGCCGGCGCCGGCAC